>JAEAOA010002037.1:2047500-2175000 GCA_016746295.1 Potamilus streckersoni | reverse complement strand
TCACAGTGTTTTGTTGTTCCCTGAATAATCCATGAGCATAAATTATTTGCCTGATTCGACATATATAATATATATTAAAAAATATATTTAATTAAATATATAATTTGTATATAGTATCATAGCGGGATGACAGAAAAAAAATATAAATATAATTGATAACTCGGTGATACAGACCCCACAATCTGTATACAATAATATTTATAATTTAAATCAAAATAATTATTTGGGGGATTTTGACTATGGACCGGAATATCATGAAAAAATCAGAGATTTTTTAATAAATGCCCCTCAAGATGAATTAGGTGATGAGATCAAAAATAACTATTATTATCTATACGAATACAATTTACTGTTTCTAAAATCGTTCAGTAATATTGTCTGGCACGAAAATAAATATGAGGCTATCGAGAACCTCGCATTATCTAATGATGTGTATACACGTGGAATAATTATCCAGTATTTTAATAAATTCTACGTGTTCTTGGCTGATTCTGATTTTGATAGATTCGCCGATCATTTTGCAGGTGAGTCATCAGTTATTGAGATAATCCCTAAATTCAGACTTAGATATCCGGTATTTGATCTCGATACAAAATTTCTTCTAGAGGAAGTCAGAAATAATTTTACTGGTGGTCTTATTCGTGTGCAGCCATCAAACCAGCCAATCAACATCGATGACATTATTGATTATTTTGCTTAATTATGTAAATGTGATCGTGATAAAGTATTTATTTTTGAGACGAATAACGGTTATCATGTATTATGTAAATCTGAGCCTGTAACCTTTGAAAAACACTATGATTTAATTTATACAGCCGCTGGATACAAACCAAAATGGAAAATAGACCGTCAGGCTGGAATGTATAGTATCAAGTTGAACGATACAAAATCATACAAACCGGGCCAACAAATATTATGTAAACATCTTATATCACATAATAACCATTATAATAAATCTGAATTATTAGTTTGTCCAACTGCGATTCAGCCTCAACATGTAATAATACCTAAGATTGTTAATGATAACCAGACGATAATTAGCTGTGACGATATCTCCGCTGATGATTTCAAACGAATCTCAATTATATTAACTAGCGAACCTGATCAACTAATCGATGTGATTAATGTATCACAAAACAGATTTATAATATCGAGAAAACCAGGACATTATTGTAATATATGTGAGCGTCGTCATGGATATAATAAACTACATAACTACATCGAAGATAAATGCGATAACTGTCTTGTATATATCAAAAATAATGATTTTGGCGAACATGATTATTCAATCTGCTGTCCAAGGACAATTGGAAAACAGATACAATTGCTAACAACAACCCCTATTGATGAAAAAATCGATAAAATCATTACCGGAAATTCAAATAATATTGAGTTAGTACAAATAGCTAAGCAGTACAATGACAAAAAATACCTAAAATATCTGATTAACATGAAGCGTAAATATAACTAACCGGGTTACATCGGAAAACAAACCGCTGATCTTTCATATACTGAGTTACCTTACCATGAAGCAGGATCAGGATGTAAAATAATTAATGATACTGACTATATCGATGGATCAGCATGTGGTATGGGTAAATCTGAGGCTGCATGGAAATCGTTGAAAAACAATCAGTCAGTGCTCATCGTATCATATAGAAAGACATTTACCGAAAAGATCAAAGCTGATTATCAGATAGAATCTTATATGGATATCGACGGCGGTATTATATTTAATTAAGGTGATAAAAGGCGCGTTGTTATACAATGGGAATCATTACCGAGGGTTTACGGAGTACCAGATGTGATTATTGTAGATGAGTGTCATGGAATTTTGCGGCAAAATTTGCATCAGTCAAACATAGTAAGGAAAGATGAAATAAATTTGCGAGTCTAATAACAATATTTAAAAGACTGATTGTTCTCTATGCAGATACTAATAATGATGATCTAATACTATTTCGTGATAAATTAGGTCGGTCATCGATGAAATTCATCATTAACGATTACAAACCCGACCATGGTAAAAAGTTTCTTATAGAACACTCACATGCAAGTAATCTACACAATCTACTTAATAAGTTAAAATCTAAAGATGTTAATGACAAAATAGCTATATTCTCTCATAACAAACACCGGACCAATTACTCAGTAGAAAATCTTGCAAAACAACTACAACATCTTGGATATCGAGTCAGATATTATCACGCAGATACTGATATAGTGCAAAAAAAGATGATTTTAGTAGTATAAATAGCGCATTTGATGATATCGATATCGTGATATTTAACCATACTCTCGAAGCGGGAGTTAGTATCATTGATGATCGATTTAGGACTATGTATGTGTTTTCCTCGGAACTAGGTTCTGTTGAGGCAACAAAACAAGCATTACATAGATTTCGTTGCGTCAATGAAATTTATTATTCAGTGATTATAAAACAACATGAATCAAAATTACCGATATGTCGTGAGAGTATCGAGAAGGTCATCATTGATCGTGAAAGATTGATTGTTAACGACACAAAATTGTACAGAATTCCCAGCGCAGGAGAATTACACACAGCATTTGGATTTGCTTACATCAGCGACATCATCGACGAGAATAATTCAAAAATGTACTTTACATCGAGATTGATATATTTGATGAAAAATACTTGTTATGAGATAATAGAACCACCTATCGATGACTATGACACATGGAAACAAAAAAAAAACAGTATTGAGAAACCAACCAAAGATGAAATTAAAAACAATCCTGCTGTCGATGAATTCTTGAAGACCTCTATTGGTGATTGCTGATCGAATAAAACAAACTCACGCAGAATAAATCAGTCAAAACGATGAATATCCAAACTATCATAAATACAACATCCGTGAATTTCACGGTGAGAAATTGGATCCATTCGAAGGAAAGAGATTATATCTCAATAGTATGTTCCATTGTGATGTTGGTAAATTACCAACTGAGCAAGTAGAACATCTACATAATAATATAACACAAATAAAACGAGATCAGCGTGTTATTGTGGATAAATTACATCAAGGCCATTTTTCAAACAATGCACCAGACATCAACTACTATTTATTCATTCCCTCTCTTCTAATGGATATTAAACGTAACGTTATATTAAAATCTTTAAAATTATATTAGTAGAAAATCTACAGGGGGAACCACAATATATCTGCCGCTACTGGAAACAAAAATGAAAATCATCAAAAATTTGAAATTTGTATATGTTGTTTGTATTCGATTATATGACATTATATTGTTAACACAATGCATTAATACGAGTATGTTAATGAAGGCAATGGTCGTTTGGAATACTCTCTGCCCTTTTCGTCGAGTTGAGAAAGAAACCATTTCGAACTATATTCAGAGCTACTGTTATTAGCATGACAAAATTTTGTGGCGGAGGGAGGCAAAATTGCATAACTTTCTGTAGCAATATGTAATGCACGACGCTAGAGGCAGATCGTTCCAATTCATTAAAATTGATAAGTATTTCTAAAACTACTGTTAAGGTTATTGTATCAACGAAACGGAAATGGCTGAGTGATGTTTCGATTGAGCAGTGGCGAAACCATTTCTATAATGAGAAATATAGCAATAAATGACATTTTTCAATACTTCGATATTGTTGCATTTATTGAATGAATACCATATTAAAATAAGATAAATAAATAATTTTGTTTGAAAGGATAGCTTAAAACGTTTTCAAAACTCAATAATAATAAAATATGTGAACTTTATACAAGCATTTCCTAGGTAAATAGTGTTAACAACAAGAATCAGCATCGTTACTGTACATTTGTCATCATTACTTTGCCTAAGTATTACTAGGTACCTTTCTTATAAGAACAATTAGCTTCAACAATGCTTCCATCCCGCCATCTGTCCATTTACCTATTTATCTATCGATACAGATATAGCACGAATACATTTAGATATTCACCAGCTTTGAACTTTGAAAATCTTTTAATGTACAGTTTATTAATGAGAGTAACAGTAAATGAGTGCATGATAAAAATGTCCTATCCATGCATTGATTTATTTCTACCAGAGAAACTTTAGTGCTCATATAATCTATGGATATTTACTTTTCGAAGTTTTCCTTTTAATTGTTTTTTATTTCTTTTAAAGAAAGAACTAATTCTTGAAATTTATTTTGTATTTACTCAAAAACAAAAAAATATCCGCACTTTTTATGGCGAACTTATTACCAAATAGTAATTGTTTAAGTTTACACTTGTTCGCTATAAAAAGTGCGGATAATTTTTTGTTTTAAGAAAATTAAATCCACTATCTTTTTTATTTTTTTTTATTCATGATATAAGCAGATGCCACAAACAACGATACTATCGCTGAATGATGAGAGAAAAATCGCCAATTTAAGAACTAAAATGTCGGTCGCGGATATATCGAAGGATTATAAGATAAGCACACCACGAGTATATGAAATTTGGAGTAAGTATGATAATGAAATAATAAAGCAAACTAAAAATAAAAATTAGGATATATTTGCTGATGAAATTGCTGAGAAACAAATAATCATCGACAGTTTAAATAATAAAATCTTAAAACTTAAAGATGAAAATAGTGATTATCAATCAAACGCTGAAGAATTTGATAAAATAATGGATAATAAAATATTTGAAATAAAATCTCTAAAAAACAAGAATGAATTACAAATATCAGAAAATAAAAATCTTGAGGATACTATTGTTGGGCAACAAAAAGAGATTAGATTACTTCAAGAACAATTACAAAATAGACCCATCAATAATTATTCAGAAATAAATTTATAACATTAATTTAATACCGGTATGCTAAAAAAAAATAAATAATCTTAACGAAAAACATAATGCAAAAAAATAAAAAAATTGCTCAATTAAAAAAGAAAATCATTAGTCTTGAAGAAGAACAAAAACAGATTACAGCTAATCTGACAATTGAATTAAATAATGCAAAATCAGAGTTAGAAACACTAAAGATAAATAAAGTTAGATTTCCTATTAACAAAGACGAAATAAGGGAAAAATTAAGACAAGAATATAGCAATTTGCCGTGGAATCATAGAGTACTTGATGAATTATCAGAATGTGGAAATAATTGTTATGCGTCGAAAGATGAATTAATTGATATACTTATTGATATAATTACAAGCCGAGATAAACTAACGCATAAATTCTATTTAGATGGATACGTGTTTAATAGTCGTGGAGGTATTGAACCGCAAAATGCTATCTACTTTCTTTATCCGGTATATACAAACGATTTGTGTGAAAAGAAGCGTTATTGTGTTTAGATTAATTAATTTTTCCTAAGTCTGTTTTTTCGCTCAATCTGGCGCTGACAATTATCAATATCCTGGTGTGTTAGATAATTTAAAATAATACGTCTATTTTCAGTGTTTAACCTAATAACTATCTGATGAGAATGATAAACTTTTTATAATATAAATAGAATTCAGATTCGCATAGCTGAAATAACCCAACGCGAGTGGTGTGAGGAATTATATAATTCCCTCATTCATTATTTTTTTGTGATTCAGCGGTTTATGTGTATCAGTTTTACAAAAAATTGATTCCATCGTGTATCAGTTTTACAGATTTTATTATTTTTATGATAAAATATATTTCGACGAGATTTCATGATAAATATAATATTTTGCCTAAAATTCATGATCAAATATAATATTTCGCCGAAAATTTATTGTTTTTATGAATAAAATATAATATTTCGACGAAAATTTAGTATTTTTATGAATAAAATATATTATTTCGCCGAGATTTCATGATAAAATATAATATGTCGACGAAAATTTATTATTTTTATGAATAAAATATAATATTTCGTCGAGATTTCATGATAAAATATATTATTTCGACGAAAATTCATCATAAAATATAATATTTCACCGAAATGTTATTGTTTTTATGATAAAATATAATATTTCGCCGAGATTATTATGATAAAATATTATTTATTCGGGTATAATGATGCACAGTTTACAAAAATTTGTAGATTTTCTCATTTAGTCGTGTATAAGTTACAAAAAATTGCAGATTTTCTAGTTTTTTATAAATATTTTTTATTTTTGCTGATTCAGTTTGGTATAATGATGCACAGTTTACATAAATTTGTAGATTTTCTCATTTGGTCGTGTATAGGTTACAAAACATTTGCAGATTTTCTAGTTTTTTATAAATATCTTTTATTTTTGCTGATTCAGTTTGGTAAAATGATACACAGTTTACAAAAATTAACACAACTTTTTTCAGAAATCTGTAGATTTTGTAAAATCGAGTCATATGTTTGCATGAATTATTTTAGATTTTATAAAATCGGCCCAAATTCGATGTTATTTACACTAAGAAACAAAAAATAAAATAAATTCGATTAAAATCTGTAGATGTAATCGAGTAATATGTTGCATGAATTATTTTAGATTTATAAAATCGAGTCATTTCATCGGCTTTACAAAAAATTAATTTCATCGTGTATAATATTTTACAGATTTCTTGTTTTTTTTAAATAAGATATTTATTTTTGCTAGTTTTTATTATTCCGTCGTGAATAAACTACTTTACAATTCAGACTTTGTGTAATTGATTATGTCAGAATTATTCATAGAGGTGTTGTTGTGTTGATTTGATACCTATATCAGATGCTGAAGAAAGTGTGATTATCGCAATTCCTCACACAAAATATAATTATTCTAATGCCTCGTCAAGATAATCAGTAATTATAATGATTATTTAGTTAATCTGATGACCTATTATGACTTGCAGAATCGAGACAATCATTACTCTTTTAGATGAAAATGTCCCAATTCTGCAAATTATGATATAATGATGTGTATCAGTTTTACAAAAAGTTAATTCCATCGTGTATCAGTTTTACAGATTTTATTATTTTTATGATAAAATATAATATTTCGCCGAGATTTTATGATAAAATATAATATTTCGCCGAGATTTTATGATAAAATATAATATTTCGACGAAAATGTATTGTTTTTATGAATAAAATATAATATTTCGCCAAGATTTCATGATAAAATATAATATTTCGACGAAAATTTATTACTTTTATGAATAAAATATAATATTTCGACGAGATTTATGATAAAATATAATATTTTGCCGAGATTTTATGATAAAATATAATATTTCGCCGAAAATTTATTGTTTTTATGAATAAAATATAATATTTTGCCGATATTTTATGATAAAATATAATATTTCGCCGAGATTTTATGATAAAATATAATATTTCGCCGAGATTTTATGATAAAATATATAATGATTATTTAGTTAATCTGATGACTTATTAAGACTTGCAGAATCGAGACAATCATTATCATTTTATATGAAAATGTCCCGATTCTGCAAATTATGATATAATGATTATTATTATATTTTAATGCTTGATCAGAATTAATTACTAAACCAACCATTTACAGACCAAATATGAAACTTTAACAATAACGAATATTCGTTTATAATTGAAATATCGTCACCACCATAAAATCCTTGACATGGATTGATATAATTTATCCAGCGTGGATCGTCGAGAAAATCTGATTTAGGCCAAATAGGATAGTTGAGTGTATAGTCTGATCTTGATCCATTAATTTTATTGTTCGCGGTTAATGATGCTCCGAAACTTTTATATATCATTTTGATTTTCTCGATTATATATGATATAGTTAATTTTGGTTCTCGTTTTATTCGTGATTCAGGAATTATTGAGGACCAGTTACTAAGTAAATCATTATAGTGTTTTAGTAAATCTGGATCGTCAATCATGTTTTCGATATACATCCTTAAGTCTTATCCTGATATCGGTATTGTTGTCACCAACAAATCGTCGGGTACAATGTCGGGTAAATCTAACAATGACATAAATTTTCTTATTTTTTCTAACCTCTCTTTGGGGTTGATTTTATCGGAGCGGAATACTTCTGTTTCTGTAGCATGGCCTTGATGTAATTTATCCACAATAACACGCTGAGCTCGTTTTATTTGTGATATATTATTATGTAGATGTTCTACTTGCTCGGTTGGTAATTTACCAACATCACATTGGAATATACTATTGAGATACAATCTCTTTGCCTCGTATGGATCCAATTTCTCACCGAGAAATTCACGAATGTTGTATTTATGATAGTTTGGATATTCATCGTTTTGACTGATTTCTTCTGCGTGAGTTTGTTTTATTCGATCACCAATAGAGGTCTTCAAGAATTCATCGACAGCAGGATTGTTTTTAATTTCATCTTTGGTTGGTTTTTCAATACTGTTTTTTTTATTTCCATGTGTCATAGTCATCGATGAGTGGTTCTATTATCTCATAACCAGTATTTTTCATCATATATATCAATCTCGATGTAAAGTACATTTTTGAGTTATTCTCGTCGATAATGTCGCTGATGTAAGCAAATCCAAATGCAGTGTGTCATTCTCCTGCGCTGGGAATTCTGTACAATTTTGTGTCGTTAACAATCAATCTTTCACGATCAATGATGACCTTCTCGATACTCTCACGACATATCGGTAATTTTGATTCATGTTGTTTTATAATTACTGAATAATAAATTTTATTGATGCAAGGAAATCTATGTAATGCTTGTTTTTTTGCCTCAACAGAACCTAGTTCCGAGGAAAACACATACATAGTCCTAAATCGATCATCAATGATACTAACTTCCGCTTCGAGAGTATGGTTAAATATCACCATATCGATATCATCAAATGCGCTATTTATACTACTAAAATCATCTTTTTTGCACTATATCAGTATATGCGTGATAATATCTGACTCGATATCCAAGATGTTGTAGTCGTTTTGCAAGATTTTCTACTGAGTAATTGGTCTGGTGTTTGTTATGAGAGAATATAGCTATTCTGTCATTAACATCTTTAGATTTTAACTTATTAAGCAGATTGTATAGATTATTTGCATGTGAGTGTTCTATAACAAACTTTTTACCATGGTCGGGTTTGTAATCGTTAATGATGAATTTCATCGATGACCGACCTAATTTATCACGAAATAATATTAGATCATCATTATTAGCATCTGCATCGAGAACAATCAGTCTTTTACATATTGTTATTAGACCCGCAAATTTATTCCATCGTTCCTTACTATGTTTGACTGATGCAAATTGTTGCCGCAGAATTCCATGCCACTCATCTACAATAATCACATATGGTATTCCGTAAACCCTCGGTAATGATTCCCATTGTATAACAACGCGCCTTTTATCACCTTCATTAAATATAATACCGCCATCGATATCCATATAAGATTCTATCTGATAATCAGCTTTGATCTTTTCGGTAAATGTCTTTCTATATGATACGATGAGCACAGACTGATTGTTTTTCAACGATTTCCATGCAGCCTCAGATTTACCCATACCACATGCTGATCTATTGATATAGTCAGTATCATTA
Source organism: Potamilus streckersoni (assembly GCA_016746295.1). Taxonomy (NCBI): domain Eukaryota; kingdom Metazoa; phylum Mollusca; class Bivalvia; order Unionida; family Unionidae; genus Potamilus; species Potamilus streckersoni. The sequence continues at coordinate 2,165,530 of JAEAOA010002037.1, read as the reverse complement.
ATTATTTTACATCCTGATCCTGCTTCATGGTAAGGTAACTCAGTATATGAAAGATCAGCGGTTTTATTTCCGATATAACCCGGTTAGTTATATTTACGCTTCATGTTAATCAGATATTTTAGGTATTTTTTGTCATTGTACTGCTTAGCTATTTGTACTAACTCAATATTATTTGAATTTCCGGTAATGATTTTATCGATTTTTTCATCAATAGAGGTTGTTGTTGTTAGTAATTGTATCTGTTTTCCAATTGTCCTTGGACAGCAGATTGAATAATAATTTTCGCCAAAAGCATTATTGTTGATATATACAAGACAGTTATCGCATTTATCCTCGATGTGGTTATGTAGTTCATTATATCCATGACGACGCTCACATATATTACAATAATGTCCTGGTTTTCTCGATATTATAAATCTGTTTTATGATACATTAATCACTTCGATTAGTTGATCAGGTTCGCTAGTTAATATAATTGAGATTCATTTGAAATCATCAGCGGAGATATCGTCGCAGCTAATTATCGTCTGGTCATTATTAACAATCTTAGGTATTATTACATGTTGAGGCTGAATCGCAGTTGGACAAACTAATAATTCAGATTTATTATAATGGTTATTATGTGATATAAGATGTTTACATAATATTTGTTGGCCTGGTTTATATGATTTTGTATCGTTCATCTTGATACTGTACATTCCAGCCTGACGGTCTATCTTCCATTTTGGTTTGTATCCAGCGGCTGTATAAATTAAATCATAGTGTTTTTCAAAAGTTACAGGCTCAGATTTACATAATACATGATAACCGTTATTCGTCTAAAAAATAAATACTTTATCACGATCACATTTACATAATTGAGCAAAATAATCAATAATGTCATCGATGTTGATCGGCTGGTTTGATGGCTGCACACGAATAAGACCAACGGTAAAATTATCTCTGACTTCTTCTAGAAGAAATTTTGTATCGAGGTCAAATACCAGATATCTAAGTCTGAATTTAGGGATTATCTCAATAACTGATGACTCACCTGCAAAATAATCGGCGAATCTATCAAAATCAGAATCAGCCAAGAACACGTAGAATTTTTTAAAATACTGGATAATTATTCCACGTGTATACACATCATTAGATAATGCGAGGTTCTCGATAGCCTCATCTTTATTTTCGTGCTAGACAATATTACTGAACGATTTTAGAAACAGTAAATTGTATTCGTATAGATAATAATAGTTTTTTTTTGATCATATCACCTAATTCATCTTGAGGGGCATTTATTAAAAAATCTCTGATTTATTTCATGATATTCTGGTCCATAGTCAAAATCCCCCAAATAATTATTTTTATTTAAATTATAAATATTATTGTATACAGATTGTGGGGTCTGTATCACCGAGTTATCAATTATATCTATATTTTTTTCTGTCATCCCGCTATGATACTATATACAAATTATATCTTTAATTAAATATATTTTTTAATATATATTATATATGTCGAATCAGGCAAATAATATATGCTCATGGATTATTCAGGGAACAATACGACACTGTAATAAAAGATGCCAAGGAGAATACTGCGCCCATCATAGATATATGTTAAATAAAGGGTCGGGCGGAACAAAACCATGTGTTCTGTGTGGAAGAGGACTGCGAGGTAAATTGGAAATCTGTACAAGATGTGGTGGAAATAATTACAGGACAATGGTGATTTATTATAATAAACGAAACCTGAAATATGTGCCACATAAACAAGGACCTCCAACCGTTGATGAGTTCATCGAATCACATAAAAAATCATGATGCAATGATTTGCAGAAGCGAGACAATCATTATCATTTTATATGAAAATGTCCCGATTCTGCAAATTATGATACAGTCATCAATTCGACATAATAACCACTCCATGTATCATTTTTTGTAAACACATTTAACAGATTTTAATCGAATTTATTTTATTTTTTGTTGGTTAGCGTAAATAACATCGAATTTATTTATTTTTTGTTTGTTAGCGTAAATAACATCGAATTTGGGCCGATTTTACACATTCGTGTAAATTTACATGAGCAGAGCAGCAGGGAGGGTGAACCTCTACAAAATGTTTGCTCGAGTTTTTAACGTAAAAAATAGTTCAATAAAATCAGGGTAAAAAAGTCAATAATAGTATAACAAAACTGAGCTAACCTCATGTGGTTTATTATGCGGTTTATAACCGTCCGTACGGTAATATAAAAGTTAGATATTTTGGTTTAGGGTTATTGACCCTTTTTTTCAGCCTCTATAGGAACCCTTATTTCAGGTTAATTTCACAAGCAAAAATTTTGTAGGGTTCACCCTCCCTGCTGCTACTTGTATTAAAGTGGTACTGTAGGTGCCAACACTATTAGAACACTGATTATTCGTAGAAGGAAACATGGTAGGGTCATATTGTGAATGTCATAGATATTATTGCCATACAATCACGTGTACACTTAAACGGCAACAAAATCTATCTATCTATCTATCTATCTATCTATCTATCTATCTATCTATCTATCTATCTATCTATCTATCTATCTATCTATCTATCTATCTATCTATCTATCTATCTATCTATCTCTGTGTATGTATGTGTGTGTTTCTGTTTGTGTGTGTGCTAACATTTGTTTTTGGTAAACACATGGTAACGAAAGTCCATCATCCGAACTTAAACCTGCGTGATTCACAAACTATAGTTTTTAAAGGTTAGAGGGAAAGAATATGTATATAAATTACACTGGTAACTAAAGCAACCACTTGCGATATTCCCTGGTTTACTACTTGGAAATTATTTCAATTGCCACATTTGTCTGTGCGTGTTACATACAGAGAGAGAGAGAGAGAGAGAGAGAGAGAGAGAGAGAGAGAGAGAGAGAGAGAGAGAGAGAGAGAGAGAGAGAGAGAGAGAGAGAGAGAGAGAGTCAACAATAAATTAATAATTCTACTACTTGCATGATACTATTATTGTTTAAAACATTCTTTCACTCAATATTAGCATGCATCCTCCATTAGGATCCGGGGATAGAAATTTCAGCTCTATATTTGAACCTATCTATATTAATTTTCAGTGTTCCATGGTTTTGGTCATAACGATGAGGATTGACTATGCGTTGTATGCTGGCTGTGCGTGTTGTTTTAAATACTGATAATATATTTCAAGCGTGAGAGTATCTCAGATTCAGAAAAGTTTGTTAAATAGACAATAAAATACAGGAGCATGCCAATTTAAATTATATGGTCAATTTTTGAACTTTAACATAACAATCACGCTAACGGGAATAATGTTTTTGCACATATGTTATTATACCAAAGGAAGCGAATTACATGTCAGGCTCTAGAATTCGATGGATTAAATATGTATATTGCTACAGATGCAGTCTTGATTCATTTGATAACAAACAAAAAATACCCCAATGATAGTGAAAAGAATGATGATAAATGTGGATGTTTTTCCACAAATGACTTCCTAGTATGTCATTGTTTGTTCTAGAATTTATTCATTAAAAATATAACCATATTCCTTTAAAATGCTCTTCTTTGAATCCAATTACAAGAATTCAATACACCTGCAATATATTCGAGACCTTTCTCTCTGTCTATCTTTATGTATATACTAAAGCATTTACGGATATATATATATATATATATATATATATATATATATATATATATATATATATATATATATATATATATATATATATATATATATATATAGATATATATATATATATATATATATATATATATATATATATATATATATATATATATATGGTGGGTGGGGGTGTACTTGCATGAATCTTTATTTCCATTTATTAATCCATCCATTGTTTTCTCCCATTTATCAACATCTATTTACATATAATTACACATAGTGTGCCCTCTGGGAGTGCCTTCTATGTGATAATTCTCGAGAAATATGCTATAAATTTAACGACTATTAACTACCGCGTACTTAAAAACAAATTTCCTACGTTTAAAATGATATGTGTTGAAATATATGTTTAAATCCTCATAATGTATAGACGCAATAATTTGTTCCTTTTTTAAATAACAAGATAACACAGTGTTTATTTGGACGTGGATTTCATTTACTTCACTGTCCAAAAGAGTAATCATTCCGATTTTGCCATGACTGTGGGTAATATTATTCTTTCGATAAGGAAAAGTAATGTTAAATGTCCTTTCCAGAATTTTGGTTTTTAGCAGTGGCAATTATTTGATATTTCACATGTTGGTCAATTGTTTACATGGATTTTCACATACTAATTTATCAAATTCAATACAATATATTTCATTGCATTTTAGACACTGCGTACTTAATAAATGACCCTGATACGGCATTTCCATGTTGTGGTGTCATAGAAGAATGGGATGCCTATGTCGAAGAAACCGGAACCATCAAATTTGACATATGGAGGACAACGGATGGTATCAATTTCAAGCTGGTCGGTTCCAACGAATTATCACCGGGTGAGTTAATACAGACAGAGACACACACGCACACAAATAACCCCGACTATATAATTTTAATCCAGTTTTAAGTTACATTATAGCGCACATTGGAATCGTGATAATTTAGCATTTTACGGGACGGAAATATCTTTACCGGATGGAAGTATATTTCTGCTACTTATTGTAATATAGCTTTCTTTATAATCAGATTTGTCTGTAATAGGACTAATTGTGTACTAAATGGGTCAAGTGACTGGTCATTAGGATGTACAATTTGTGATGAATCTACTAGGAAAGAGTTGAATGGAATTAAATTAGTCCACATATCATCGTATTAAATGTTATCCCCTTCAAGAGGCTGCCCCATGCCCCATTCCTCATACTTTACACCGAATAACGGTTAACATTATTACCAATACTAAATCTGTATTATATTGCATTGTTACAAAATTTAATATTGTCGACGAGAGAGAGAGAGAGAGAGAGAGAGAGAGAGAGAGAGAGAGAGAGAGAGAGAGAGAGAGAGAGAGAGAGAGAGAGAGAGAGAGAGAGAGAGAGAGAGAGAGAGAGAGAGAGAGAGAGAGGGAGGGGGTATATTTATTGTAACCATTTTCTAGATATGCACACATATAAAAAAAAACTATAATCACACACACATACACCTACATATGGCCCCACACTCACACCCTGATATATGTCCTATTTATGCCCATCTACATGTGCATGTTACTAGTAGATTCAACATTAACACATTACAAATTTTAAACAGTAACTATTTTCTTTACTCATTTAACAGTATTTACATTTGTTATCACTTTTATCGTTTCTCTTATTATCAATCACCTAATAATAACTAAATAGGTAAATTAGAAGACAATTTAATGCATTAACTCCTTAAAAAATACTCTGCATCATAGATGTGTAATTATAAATATTAGATTTGTCCTAAGATTCCAGGAAACAAAATACATGAAGCCATACCTCCATCACTGCACACATGGTTACTTTCATATATGCGCAAATATAATCTTATGCCAATGGTTTAGGGGCTAATATCGCCTATTCGGTTAATCCTGCAAAATTCTGCAGACAGTTTTGTCGGCACATATTTTATATATGCATATTTTTTATACTTACCTGTAATCTGGGCCACCGTCTGCTGAAGGGTCTTTTGGTGATATGTACATAATATTTCTGAATCAAATCCTATGTTTGACTACTTGTAAATGAACAAGGAATAGCACAACCCTCTTTCGTTTCGTCACTTTGAATTTCGCGCTGGAAATGGCTATTACCAAATAATAGGCAAGTGTCTAAACTGTACGCAGTTGTGTTCCGGAAAGATCTGCATGCAGTAAAAATGCAGATTTAAATAAACAGGTGATATCAGATCCACATATCCATCAGTATCAACACAGATTTGGGGGTTGATTTATTGGACTAATCCAAACTTAATTAAAATTGTAGTTGTGATTTCAAAATATAGTATGGATCATTTAAGGAGATGTTGATATGATTGTAATTTGGCATCGAACTTTTTTTATGTACAATTGATATATAAATGATACTTTTCTGACATTTACTAGAACATCAATTCTTTTTTAATTTGGCCATACTTGGTGTTTCGTTATTTTATATATATATATATATATATATATATATATATATATATATATATATATATATATATATATATGATTTCAGTTGCTTTGAAATGGGATTTAACGCTGTATCTTGGTTCTTTGGGTCTATTATACCAATAGCATATTCTCTTTTCAAAAACTTAGAAAATTGTGCTCTTAATCCACCTGAAAGAAACTATTAAGCAATTACTCAGTTTTGGAACAGTTCCAAGAAAGATAATTTCTCTAAGGTGTGATTACATAAAAACACGTACTTTTAAGGACTTTTCCGGTTTTGTTCAAAATGTATTGGTTGGTAAATTTGTATGTAATTGGTTAGTTTGAAACCATCTCAGTTTAGGATGCTTAGTCATTTTGAAAAGTAATTCTTACATTCACTCTCATCTATGAACTCATTCTTGATTCCATTTCAAATATGATATTTGCCTAGAAATATTAACTTTTAGATTTTTGGTGTGTACTTTTAGAGTCCCTTTTTCCTTAATCAGCAACATTACAGCTTTATATAAAATAGGGGACCATATACATTTGAATTAATGTTTAAATGAAGTTATTTGGGAAAAAAATGAATGGCTCTGGTCCTCCCTTGAAACTCTAAGATGTTGACAGGCAATTCAAACTTATTACAAAAATCATCTATATGAAACGTTTTCATTAACTAAATCATTTACATATAAAACTTCATTTCTAACCCAATATATGTACATAACACTATAATATTTAATATTAGGATTCATCCATATTGGAGGGGCCTTGAGTGGCCGAGTGGTCTAAAGCGTTGTACGTTACGGATCACTGCCATCTCACCTCTGTCTGCGTGGGTTCGAGTCTAGGATTCGGCGAATGTGAATATGTGAGAAAGCTTGCTAGTAGTTTCTCGTGGGTAGGTGGTTCTTTCCGGTGATTTCCCAGTTTCTTTCTCCACCAGTAATACTGGCCACAATGAATAGCCTATCGTGTGCTAAAAAATGGCGTTAAGCACAACAACAACAACAACAACATTCATACTGGAGTTTAACAAAGTCCTCAGAGTGAAGGTTTATAAAATCTACATGCAAAGGTTACACAAGGCCGAGGGCCATACGGGGTAGGAACGAAAGTAAATTTTGAACTATACTACTAATTCGGTGCCAGTTCTGTCACCACTCAAGGAGCAGAAACTGCCTGTTCCAGTACCAGAATAATCGCAGTTATTTCTAGCCACTGCCCACCTTAGCAATGCGCCAGGGTGAAGTCCACGCTATCTTAAAAGACTTTTGCGTTACCGTGTATGAAAAGCATGAGCTAGACGCCAACGCCTTAAATTGTTTTAATGATATGGCACATATTGTACATTATATCCTCCCTAGGGTGCTAAATCCCTTGATGGCTTAAAGTTTGGCCTCGTCCTATGGGCATAGCTGGAGAAACTCGTATGTGCCTTAGAAAACTTTCATAGTGAACAAGCCATTATTCTCTTCACAAAGTCCGATTAGTAGGTTGACCAAGCTTATTTGGTCATACTGATGCATGTTGAAAATTACATGCGCGAATTGTCTGGTTGGGCATTTGCCCGCTATGAAGTGCTTGACATGTGTGTGATACAGTACCGCCGATTTCAAGCTCTATATCCAAAAGGTAGCAATGTTGACCTAACCAGAAAGAACAGTCATATTATGTGTGAGCTTTACGATAGGATGTGTGGGGCCCTTGGCTGCAAGCGATGAGCGCGGGGCCCCAAGGAAAATATTGCAATGCTGAGAAGAGCGGTTGCATCGTTTGCCTTGCGCTAGGGCAGCACCCGAGTTAGACTTTACATGCATTGGCTTTCTAGTCAAGTTTAGTATGATCCAATTTGAGCACTGCAACGAAACTAAATGCGGGTAATGCCTTTGGTAAGAAAGATGGCAGCGTATTAGAGAAGACGTCAGGCTACATATTGTTGACATGTTGCTGGCTCGCAAGCACAGTGTGTGGCGGTAAGCAGAAAAGAGCCACAACATCTGGATAGCAAGCCTAATAAGACTGGTATGAAAATACAGCAAAGCGTATGGCAAGAAACTCACCTAAAGGTCTTTAGCCATAAAAATCTGTTTGAATCATGGCGAAAGATGGCCGCAGTTTAAGCGAAAAGCAAAAGCGGATGTAGATATCTCAAGCGCTATTCTCGCATTCTAAAACCATCATCAAAAGATGAGTATTCCGTACAACATCTATGTTAGCTTTAATGAACTGAAGGTTTCAGTGGACGCACTGCCAACAATCCCTTGGAAAATGACACACAATTTTTAAAAAACTATAACCCATGAGTCTTTTTGCTCTACTTTGCTATACTATCCAAATATTTAGTTTTATACTGAGGTAATGATGCCAGTCTTGATCTTGAGCTAGAAGAGATGAAAGAGGTCATCCGACATATGGTCGAAGATGGTGTTGAATGAAGCCGACACAATCGCATATAAGAACGTTAATGACTGCCACGTCTGCAACAAGGAATCTGAGCACGACAGAGTGCGAGAGCACTGCCATATTACCGGAAAATTCAGCTTAGCTTCTCACCAAGCATGAATCTCAAGCTGTACATCTACCCAGAAGAATTAGACATACCACTTGTTATGCATTATATGCGCGATTATGATGACCACTTGTTTATAGGAGGATATACCAGAATAATATAGAGTCTACCAGAATAACATCATACAAATAAGCGCCATTTCAAACAACACTGACCAAACCAAACGACGTTCTCGTCAAGTTTGTTGTATTTACTTGACAACCTTCAGTTTATGAATAGCAGCCTCGAAAAGCTGTTGTCAAGATTCTCAAGTTTGCAAATGCTGCCACTGCAGCTTTCAAAGCTTTAAGCGCCATAATACTGACAATACACATTTGATTTGCACTAGAATTTACCGATATGAATATATTAACAGCTGTGAGCCATTTGCTAAAACAAAAGCAGCTTGCAATGATAGTGGCCTTTATTAGCAACTCAGCTGTGCAGGTATAACCGAAAATGACCATAACCATGTCCCAGAGTGTGTTGAATACCTTTGGCAACAAAGCCATGGACAACTATCATAACATCTCACTCAAAGACCAAGATGCTTCTACTATCAGAAACGTTTGAAGCATTTTGCAACACCTCGCTCAAACACTAAGGCTTGGATTAGGTTAGTTATTATTTACCGAGTATGTGCTGTGACACTATTGTGAAGAAGACTAGTATCAAACTTCATCTGCTGATAGCTGCACCTTTTTATTCAGAAGGAAAACCTTTGTGGCATTTCGATTGTGAGCGATTCCCATTTGAAAGCGAAGAACACAGCATGTGGCGAATATTAAAGAAGAAAGCGAAACGGCTGGAATACTCACGGTGAAGCAAAGAACCTCTACAACGGTCTACGATGTTGCAGTCTTTTTATTTGGTCGATTTAACAGAGGGCAACTTTCTTGAATTCGTCTTTAGGAGCTTTATAACTTGCACAACAGCTATAATATGGCTCCGGAATGAGATTCGTTCAGAAGGATTGGCTAAGCAAGTGCCAGCGCAATATAGTGAACAAACTGGGAGTAAATTAAAATTCATTCAAAGTCTGGGAGATGAAGGTATGATACGTAGTTCACTATCAAAACCTGTAGTTGCACATAAAACTTGAAATACATAAAACCCATGTTTACAGAACTTGGCAGTTTACCAATGATGCGGGTAAAGATCACCAATCGCCATGCCTGCACACACCAACCCATATTCCATCTTGACTAAGCACACATCACCACAAAAGTGATGTTATATGCACCTGTGTGTAGCAGACACACTCGCGTGACGACCTAGTAATTAATTCTCATATATCAACACAGTAATTCCGGATTCCTATGAAAGAAATCAAGGTATATAGGATTAATTGCAGAGAATTATAAATATACATCAGACAAAACGAAAGTGCTATCCCTGGATTCTATATGAGAATGCTTGATAATAGTAGGCAGAATTAATGTGATACAAATAATAGTATCACACTGCGGTTCGAATCTCAGTAGAGAACAAATTAAAAATTATTTATCCTTCATATATATATATATATATATATATATATATATATATATATATATATATATATATATATATATATATATATATATATATATATATATATATATATATATATATATATATATATATATAAACGGTGGTGATTGTCGTGTAGGGAAATTTTTCCTGGTCCGGGTAACTGGAGCGTGAAATACTCATGCGGCTGGGCCTAGTATTTCTGGTTGGTGCAAAACCCGTATGGGTCCTGGGGACCGGGTCGGGCACCCATCCATGCCTGATTTGTTTGATATAGGCGTTCTTCCTAAATTCCCGGATGATAGTGCTTACAATCTAGCGAGCAATTTTATGGAACCCTATATCAATTAGAAGACTTAAAGGGAGAATATTGATGAATTTTCAAGAGTAGCTATTTACCCAACAAACAAGACGACTTAGTCAAGGTCGGTGAAAAGAATGTATTGGTAAATAAGGTAAGTATATCATGAAACTACAATAGTTTGGATCGGGAAGAAAATACATCGTATCACTAAACAGTATTAGATAGCAAAAGACAGGTTTTGCTTCTTACTTTCATTTTTATTTGAAATCTGTCTTCTTTGTATTTCTTAATTGTTTCATTGATGACAGCTAGAATATTTTCTTTCATAAAGTTAAAACAAGAATATATAAAAATAATTTTAAGATGTTTATTTACTAAAATACATTTTAAAAATCTTATAACCGTAAATGACATGCTGAGCCGGCTTATGTATTATTTATTATTCTTGTGTACGTCAATGCTTTTCTCAAAAGACAGCAAGCCTCTTCTGGCGTAAGTCTATGTTTGTTGATCAAAAGTTTCATAACAAATCTCATAGTGTATACTCTCAGTGAGCTACTCGATCAGGCTATCTAAAATTTTGACTAGTCATTTTCTTCTTATCCCAGTGTGTACTGAGTAGTTGTTTTCTACAATATACTTCAAACATTTTACGCTTTATGTGTTATAGTTTTTTTCAAACCATTTATTTTATAAACTTTTCTGAACCATTGTTCTAATTTGAAACTATTGATTCTTAGTTTTGATTAGGAATTCATAAGTTTAGATACTTAATCGGTATTTGTTTACATCCGTGTTTTTCTTCTGTACGATACTTAGCAATTTTATTTTATTAATAATAGCTTAATATGAGGCTTCTGTTATAAAAGTTAAAATTAAGTCGAATTCTTAGTTATTTATTTGGAAATATTGTATTAAAAAGTATTATGCAAATTCCAGTAAAATCGGTTTTATCGCCACTAAAAGTAAACAGTTGCACATTGGCTATAATCGATGAAGATGTTTATTTATCATGGAAAAAGAGAACAATCAGAGTTTTAGTCATTTAATATAATAAAATGAAAAGAAATTTTCTTTCAGCACATCTCTCTCTCTCTCTCTCTCTCTCTCTCTCTCTCTCTCTCTCTCTCTGTATGTTGTAAGAGGTGACCAATGAAAAAAACCGCTAGCACTATGGATTGAGTCCAATGATGTTTTTACATTTTATTTTTGAAATATATCCTCGAGTCAATCTTCAATGAGTTCCCGCCATTTGGATGGCCCAGAGAAAATTATAGCTTGACATTTAATATTTTTGTACAAATATTTGAAAATTTTGTGAAACGTGTCTTAATTATCTATCATCGACATTGCTGCTTACCTTAAATCGTGCAGCTGAAAGGCAACTTGTCATTGATTGCCATTGATGTGCTATATTTTGCTTGGAGTTTCAGAGAAAACTGGGTCGAAACAGAACAACATCTTACTCAAGCGAATGCGTATTAAAGACAATCCTACGTTTATCAAGGACAATAACCCCGGATATTACTTGTGAATTCAATTCTACTCATCATTCAAACTTTCAAAAAATCACCCAAAAATAGTATTTTCTAGAATTCAGATGAAAAAAATTAAATACCGATCAAACAATGTTTAAATTCTTCACTTCCTACTAATGGACGGGCAACAACTATTTCTTTGTTTCATCATCGAAAGGCCGACAATGTTTAAAACTAACCTTCGTACTTTACTCTTTCGTCAATGTCATCTGTGACATTTACCAACTTTTTGACATTTACTGCGTCTGTGGCACACATCGCTAAAACTGAAAGTGCCGTACTGCCAGTAGAGATATCACCTTACGATTTTGTTACATAACTAGGCGTTAATGTTCCTGGTAAATGTAACATTCTCACATTTTCTTGTGACTTTAAATCCGATGTCACAGGTAAGAATCACTATATAATCAGAGAAGCAACTGCTTCTTCTGCGATCAATGAGGTCGACGTTGATCTGGGCCTTCATTGTGTATCACTTTCAGTATATCAAACACATTTCTATTTTCTGAAATTTTGTCTCAATAGTGACTGAACCGGGAGAGGTAGTATACAATGTCCCGTCTGGAGCTCAATACACAGTACTTCCTGGAGACTATATAGGATGGTAATAAAGGATATCTGATTTACTTCAACTATTTTTTAATTCTTACTCTCTCTCTCTCTCTCTCTCTCTCTCTCTCTCTCTCTCTCTCTCACACACATAATTATACAATTTCCCATTAATAGGTATATTTAAGTATGTATGTACTTTATATGTTCTTCATAATTGCAATTTGAATTCTCTTCTATTCCATTATTACCACTCTACATTTATCTGTATTATAAGCTGTTTTTACCAGTTTACATGATTAAGTATTCCATGCGATTATTACCATTTTATATTTACGTGTATTCTATGCCGTTTTTACCATATCTATATTTTATGCCGTTATTACCACCCTATATATGCCGTTATTACCACTTTACGTTTATCTTATTTATACCGTTATTACGACATTACATTTGCATGTATTTGATAATCAAATTTAAAAGATTTTTACTGTATATGTGTGATTTAGAAATGGGAACATACAGTATCGCAAAAACACAAAATACCCATGGACGTGGTAACACAGAACTAAATAATCCTATGCGCAGAGTGTTTGCCATATTTAAAATTATATTTATTTTCTTACGTTTTAAAGGTATACGCCATTAAAGGAAATGATGGCTTACACTCCTAACATTACTGGTGAAGCAACTAACGTACAATTTTTCAAGCTACGACCAAGTTCGTTCTCTGTGGGTTTGTCGCTAGATTGGTCAATGGCTGAGTCGCAATCAGGCTACACATACTTAATCAGGGCAAGATACGGTGTCAGTGAGTACTCTTATATATCCTATGCACATTCTTTGATTAATTATGCAAATTGCATCATAGGAAATTGCCACTTCCGGTAATCATTCCTTCGGATGCGTTTTAACTTGTTTTTTTCTTTGTGGCGATATCATGAAATAGACATTTTAATTTGGAACTTTTTTGAAAATTGATCGCGTAGATGTAAACTGTCCTTCCAAAGTATGGAAATATTTGTGAGATCACTTATATTTTAACCCCAGGGGTTTAGTGTCTCAAGTCAAATATTTGTACACAGCAAACCGTGAGTGATACTTACTCTTACGTGATTAATTCATTATCCATAAGTGATATATCAAATGCCTACAAATAATGTTTTGAACAAAATGACTCATTATGCAGCAACTGCGATTCTAATCTTTCAATAAAGCTGACGTTATATAATCGTGGGCGGCCAGAATGGTACAACCGGTCTGTAGGAATCTGTATATAATATATATACCTATCCTTGAATTGTCTCTCGAATGACCGAATGTCTACTTTTCATGTATTGGCTATTACACAAATATTATCATGATGTAATACAATTTCTAAGCATAACAATTTTTGTATGTATAATATAGCGATTATATTATAGTAACTACAATAATTAACACTAAACTCTTTTTCTACCGCAGATCAACCTCCTACGTTTGTGAACCTGGATGCACAGATCACAGTTTATCCTCCTATAGCGATTGGCACCGTCATCTATACAATTAACGCGACCGATCCTGACATCTCAGACACTACAATCTCACAGCTCACATACAGAATGATCAGCGGAAATGGGTTTATATCATTCAATCCAACCACAAGTATAAAACTTTTATATCTCTCTGTTCCTTCTGTATGCTTTGTCCAAGTTAGTTCGAGCTCGGTTGCATACTATTCCGATATATATATATATATATATATATATATATATATATATATATATATATATATATATATATATATATATATATATATATATATATATATATATATAATGTCATGTAATGTTATGAAATGGTTTGTCTATATTCTGTCTGTCTGTGTGTATGTTTGAATGGAAAGGTAGATACATGATGTATATTCAGCTATACTATAATCAAAATACAATTTTTAACATAGAAAATATTGGAGTGCTGTTTTTACTGTTTCATATTTTTTTTAGTACAAGCGTACCTCTTTGATGGCCCGTGTCTCTCAGCTCATAATGAACCGTTCGGCATAAGGATACCATCGTGTACCCAGCACTCACGATCTAAACATAATTGTTTTAGGAGATATTAGGTTGTCTTTCCTGCAGAAACAGATAATGAAATTATACTAGAATAGGAGAGTAAAGCACTCTTGATACGCCTTGTCGCATGTAGCTCTTGTTGTTGGTCTCAGCGGCATGCATGGTCGTGCAATTTTATGTGCACATTCATATTTAACACTTAAATCCACGTCCACAAAAAGTATTATTCTAGCTGTACTTACATTTTTTTTCTTGGAAAACTGGCTGTGCCACATATTTGGATATTTCACTCTACAGGTTAAGTGAGACATCATTCCACACAATTTCCTACTTTGTGATTCTTAGCGCAGATCGAAAAAAATTAAACGTGAATTAAAAGAAAATTGTTTTATCTGAATTGATTTAAAAAATGAAAACTACAGGAAAATCTATTTCTCGCAATATTTAGCTCGCTTTCTATTTGGTATTTTTCCTGTACACTTAACGTTGTATCTATTAGGACAAGTAAGTGTGGCGGCTGACCTGACTCCCTATGTTGGATTCCAGTGCATCACCTTTGAAGTGGAAGATATCTGCACAAATAAGGACACGGCATCTCTCTGCATTTTCATTTACAACGAGGTATTATCCATTCTTATGACCCCCCTCTCTCTCAGTCTCTGAATCTTTGCTTGCCTTTACTTCTGTTTTTCTCGTTTATATTGACGATATGTAATTTATGATTATTGAGGCGGATTTATTTTCGTCAGCTGTTAACCTCTTCGTTATCCAATTTTGACCTTAAAATTGTAACGAAGGGTGTTCTTAGAGAGGAGAATTAATTAGAGATGCTCTTATTTATTGGTGTAACTAAGGTATCATCACGGAGACTTGAATGATAATGCAGAGATTTGTTTGATATTTCTCATGTGATTCAATTTAATTAATAATGTTTTAGTTTTCTTACAAATAATCATATGTATGTATGTATGTATGTATGTATGTATGTATGTATGTATGTATGTATGTATGTATGTATGTATGTATGTATGTATGTATGTATGTATGTATGTATGTATGTATGTATGTATGTATGTATGTATTTATGTATGTATGTATGTATGTATGTATGTATGTATGTATGTATGTATGTATGTATGTATGTATGTATGTATGTATGTATGTATGTATGTATGTATGTATGTATGTATGTATGTATGTATGTATGTATGTATGTATGTATGTATGTATGTATTAGGATATAAAATTTTGGTAGAGAAATTAAAAGGTATATAGGACTATGTTGGTCCTTACAAATTGGGATTAGTTACAAATTAAATAACCTTGTTCAATTTCATAGCCTGGATGACATAAAAACCGACTTACCTTAGAAGCCGCTTTTCATAAATGTAATCCTAAATCGCCTGATTCAGAATTCATAACAATAAATGATTTACTCGCTTCTTTTCAACTGAACGAATCATTGTTTCTTACAAATTGAGATTAGCTACAAAATTAAAATAACCTTGTTCAATTTCACAGCTTGGATGTTATAAAAACCGACTTACATTAAAAGCTGCTTTCCACAAATGTAATCCTAAAACAGCCGGGTTCAGAATTCATAACATTAAACGAATTACTCGCTTTCTTTCACTGTAACAAAATTAATCAGCCGAACAAATCAGGTCTCGTTTTCTTTTCAAATATTACTCCATATCACGAGTGGTAATCAATGTCACGAGTGGAACAAAAAGAATATTTACCAAATTGTCCAAAATCCATGTTAAGAGTTGAACAAAAGCGATACCTCTTTACAATAATAACTCAGAAGAAGCATTCTGATTGGAACACATATTGATTCCACGCCATTTCGGAATCTTTAAAATAACAAGCATTCTGATTGGGGCATGTAGTTATTTCAAGTCATTTTGGAATATATAAAGGCTGACCCTATCTGAAAACTTCAGTCGATTAGCCCAGTCAGATATATTTTGCTTGTTTACAGCGATCTCCGCTACCTCTTGCTACCGGAACTTTCCCAAAAATGTACCACTATTAAGCGACAACTTACTCTTAAAGGGACCACTCCTTTCTCTCTCTTCCTCTCCGATCCAGAGCCAAAGATTCCTTCTCATAAGTAAGAAATGAGAAGAAGGTTATGTTAAGAAATAACAATTACATAAAGAACATTGTTCTTACATAACATATGCATGTATGTATGTATGTATGTATGTATGTATGTATGTATGTATGTATGTATGTATGTATGTATGTATGTATGTATGTATGTATGTATGTTCGATCATTTGGTTGATTAAATTATCTGTCTTTTGGGTTTGTCCAAAAGTTGTGTATGTCTGTCCATTCGACAATATACTGTGTCTACACTATACCACATATATATCAGCTCATCTGTCCGCTAATCATATGCGTTGTTTCTAATTTTTCTATAGCCACCAACAGTTAAATGTAACCCGATAACAGCCACTGTTATAGAAACAACAACTGGAAATATTGCCTTGACGACCGTGGCTGTTTCAGACCCTACTGATGACGTCACATGCTCCTTATCTAGCACATCGCCAAAAAATAGTCCATTTTATTTAAGACAAGATGTGTTCGGTAATCGTTTCACCAGCATCATTACTATAAAATGCTTATAGATTTGTGGTTCAAAACGAGCTGAAAACTGATTTTCTCACCCGACTGATATTTAATTATGTTCTAAGAATATTGATTAAGTATGCTCCAAGGTCATTGATATTTCTAACACATTAAATGATGATACCAGCATTTCAAAGCTCTCATACATGCATTAAAATAAAAAAGTGAATTTTATAAGTAATGTTGATCAAGTCTTTCTTAAGCTTGTCAAATAATTTATTCTTGCGTAAATTTGAACTTTTCATAACTTTCTCATTTTTATTACTCTTAATAATCTATTTTCTAATATATCTCTGTCGTATGTATTTTAATATTCCTTTAGAATTATCAATGTATATTGCGATATTCGATATTTATATTTAATTCATTTTCTAAATATTTGTAAAGCAAAATTGTATCTGAAATGTACTTTCAGACTACATGATTTACGTGAACCCTAATCCAGGATTTCGTCAGGCTACACGAAATACCTATAGCGTGTACGTTACTTGTACTGACAGGAAGAATTCCACCATAGCGAAGTGCGATGTAAAAATACTCCCAAGTGCTCCACCAAAATTAACAAATTTACCAGGTATTGGACTTTATTGAATAGAATATATATTTGTCTAACAATCTTTCTGAAAACTTGAAACTTTCACCGACTTGATTTAACCAGCTAATCTAACATGAATACGTTAAAAATCAGTCTACTACAAATCTCAATTTTTTTTAATAAAAATCAAGAATTATAAACAATTTCATAAATACTGAACATGGATTTGTTTGTCAACCACAAAATTATATCACCCTTCTGTACTTGTGGCAAGACAAATGAAACGCATACCATTATTTTTATTGTAACCAATGTCTGGTCTGTCGCAGTAATAAAGATGCCAAGATATTTTATATGTTCTACTGTTCTCTCTCTCTTTCTCTTTCTCTCTCTCTCTCTCTCTCTCTCTCTCTCTCTCTCTCTCTCTCTCTCTCTCGATCTGTGTGATGTTAAAACAATTATATTATCTAACATTCCATCTGTGAGCTGTTAAAGCAGTTAAAGTCCTTTCGATGTGTGTAATGCTAAAATAAAAATATTCCAAGCAATGCGTGTGATGTTAAAACAGTTAAATACCTTTCTATGAGTTTGATGTTAAAACATTTAAACAAATATATTCCTTGCGACGCGTATGATGTTAAAACAGTTTTATTCCATTTTCCTCGCGGTCTGTTAAACCAATATTCCTCGATTCTTGTGATGTTTAAAACAATTATTTTCCTGGCAGCATAAGTGAGATATAGACATTCCTTTCTGAGATTGACTGGAGGCATTGTTGTTGTCTAACTTTAGACAATATGTTAAGGGTTTGCAACTCAGAAGAAAAGCTGAGAAGGCTGTGCTGCTGCAGAACGAATGGATCGAAAATTAGACTGGAATATATCTCTTGTTCTTCAGATATATATTTGCAAAGGCAAGAGAGAAATAATTTTGATATTTATTGCTGTAGCATAAATAATACATCCTAACGTTTGTTTTTAAAGGAAGTGTATTGCTTGTCATTTTGAATCACTTGTACATTTTTTTACTCGCAATATCAGAATACGTAAAATAAATCCTGTTGTATGTTTTAATAGTAGAAAGTAGTGAATTGTAATTGATAGATGCTAACAATGATAAAAATAATTTAAAAAATATAACTGTAATACTTGCCTTTGTAATGCATTCCTGAATAATTTCATTTAATAATATATAATGATATCAGTGATTGATCGAATTATTTTGCTTTTACACAGGTTATGTTACCCTCAGTACGGCTAACGTCAACACTGACCCAGTGTATGCCGTGTCCGTTACCGATCCTGACAGCACGTCGTTTAATTATTCCATGACCTGTAAACCAACTCTTTGTCCATTTACGCTGTACAATAGTAAGTAACCGGAAGTCATATTAAATTTGACATGGAAAATTACATATGTATGAATAAGGAATCATCTGAAAAATGATAATAGAAAATTTAAAGATGTTACAATAATGAATACAGATTAATTTAATAAAATTAATTTAACATTTTGTAATTGATATTCACAAGCTAATATTTGTGCATTAAAATTTTCTGATTTCTATTTCTATTTTCGGGATATCGAAAAGACAAAGAAATTCCAATCAAGGGTGTTCATTATTTGTCTCCCGGCACAGTATTATTGCTTGCTTTTAAATTAACACATGTATTATAGTATATTGTAACCATTTTTCAAACAATGCACCAGACATCAACTACTATTAATTTATTCCCTCTCTTCTAATGGATATTAAACGTAACGTTATATGAAAATCTTTAAAATTATATTAGTGGAAAATCTACAGGTGGAACCACAATATATCTGCCGCTACTGAAAACAAAAATGAAAATCATCAAAAATGTGAAATTTGTATATGTTGTTTGTATTCGATTATATGACATTATATTGTTAACACAATGCATTAATACGAGTATGTTAATGAAGGCAATGGTCGTTTGGAATACTCTCTGCCCTTTTCGTCGAGTTGAGAAAGAAACCATTTCGAACTATATTCAGAGCTACTGTTATTAGCATGACAAAATGTTGTGGCGGAGTAAGGCAAAATTGCATAACTTTCTGTAGCAATATGTAATGCACGACGCTAGAGGCAGATCATTCCAATTCATCAAAATTGATAAGTATTTCTAAAACTACTGTTAAGGTTATTGTATCAACGAAACGGAAATGGCCGAGTGATGTTCCGATTGAGCAGTGGCGAAACCATTTCTATAATGAGAAATATAGCAATAAATGACATTTTTCAATACTTCGATATTGTTGCATTTATTGAATGAATACCATATTAAAATAAAATAAATAAATAATTTTGTTTAAAAGGATAGCTTAAAACGTTTTCAAAACTCATTAATAATAAAATATGTGAACTTTATACAAGCATTTCCTAGGTAAATAGTGTTAACAACAAGAAACAGCATCGTTACTGTACATTTGTCATCATTACTTTGCCTAAGTATTACTAGGTACCCTTCTTATAAGAACAATTGGCTTCAACAATGCTTCCATCCCGCCATCTGTCCATCTACCTGTTTATCTATCGATACAGATCTAGCACGAATACATTTAGATATTCACCAGCTTTGAACTTTGAAATCTTTTAATGTACAGTTTATTAATGAGAGTAACAGTAAATGAGTGCATGATAAAACTGTCCTATCCATGCATTGATTTATTTCTTCCAGAGAAACTTTAGAGCTCATATAATCTATGGATATTTACTTTTCGAAGTTTTCCTTTTAAATTTTTTTTTTATTTCTTTTAAAGAAAGAACTAATTCTTGAAACATATTTTGTATTTACTCAAAGATCTTTCCTTTATCTTTTTTCGAAATGAGAAATAGCCCCCCTCGTATTAAGAAAACAACTATGAAATGCTTTAAGCTTGCATTTATCACATATGTTGACCAAAATAATGATTCTAATACTCAAACTTTCTTCCAATGTTGAAACGAAGTTTCCAATATTATAAAATTTTGTCATGTGTTGGAAAATTAGTTTAAACTATATAGATATATTTCTATTTTACAAAATGAGTTTCTAATATGAGATATATCTTCCATAGTTTTACAAATTGATTTCATATAAAAGATATTGGATATTTAATATTCTAATATCAGTACATGCTCTAATATTATAAAATCACTGATTAAATTAGAAAAAAAAAATAATTTTGTGCTCACCTTGGATTAAAGAAAGTCGTTCCGGACCAAAAGAAGATATTTATTATATAACCAATCCAATATATTAGCAAATTAACTTTTCTGTATTAAGACTATCGTTTTCTAATAATATAAATTCATTTTTTGAAAAATTACTTTATATTATAAGAAACTCGGACTAGTTTTCTAATATTATATGACCATTTTCTAAATATAACAAAATGTACATTTATGTACACATCTGCTTGCCATGTTCGTAAAAATCAATAGTTCTTCAATTTCAACTCGTATATCTGGATCACAGTGTTTGATAGCTTCAGGTTAGTGCCTACACTTGTATAAGCGCATTACCAGTGATTCTTCTAGTAATAGTCATGAAAACATTAACAGTAATTATTCCAGTGACCAAAACACTGACAGTGACTCCTTAAGTGATAGTAATGAAAATCGCTAGTACAAACTTTGTCTTTGAAAGATAATAAGCAATTATATAATTGATTACAAACTGAGGACTCTTAAAAACTTTCTCTTCTTGATTTAGGTGAGTTGTGTGCAATGATTCTAAGCTGCAAAGCAAACATTTCCACTCGCTGATAATTTTAAATAAATAATTATTTATAAAGTTATAATAATAATTAGAGATACGAAGGTAACAAGACAGTCTTGTGTTCTAAAATCAAAGAAAACAAACTGTTATCATTAACCTTACGTTAAAACGGGTACGTGATTTAGATTAAAACGGTTGAAATTTTAAATTTATAAATTATCAACAAAGAGAAATAAATAAATACTGTATTATAATTTGCTAAAATTCTAACTTTTTCTATTCATAGAAACGAAATGAACGTTTAGGAGCAGCATTGATACAAAAATGTAAAACACATTGTCATTGGCTGACATTCATATTTCTTTCGGTATCATATATCAGTGGCATCAAAAAATATCCTGATTTATGGACCATTATCGCCACATCAAGGCTTTACGGTCTGGTGGCACGTATAGGTTACCAGTGGTGTAGAAGATAAAGACTCAGTACAATTAATTTACCATACGCTAGCACAACTTGATTGGATCAACACGTATTATGTATGCATCAGTCTACGTCAGCACGTATTATGTATGCATCAGTCTGCGTCAACAGGTATTATGTATGCATCAGTCTACGTCTACACGTATTATGCATGCATCAGTCTGCGTCAACACGTATTATGTATGCATCAGTCTATGTCAGCACGTATTATGTATGCATCAGTCAGCGGCAACACGTATTATTTATGCACCAGTCTTACGTCAACACTTATTATCATCAGTCTACGTCAGCATGTATTATGCATGCATCAGTCTGCGTCAACACGTATTATGTATGCATCAGTCTACGTCAGCATGTATTATGCATGCATCAGTCTGCGTCAACACGTATTATGTATGCATCAGTCTACGTCAGCACGTATTATGTATGCATCAGTCTACGTCAACACGTATTATGCAACACGTATTATTTATGCACCAGTCTTACGTCAACACTTATAAGGTATGCATCAGTCTACGTCAACACGTATTATGCATGCATCAGTCTGCATCAACACGTATTATGTATGCATCAGTCTACGTCAACACGTATTAAGCATGCATCAGTCTACGTCAACACGTATTATGCATGCATCAGTCTGCGTCAACACGTATTATGTATGCATCAGTCTACGTCAACACGTATTATGCATGCATCAGTCTGCGTCAGCACGTATTATGTATGCATCAGTCTACGTCAGCACGTATTATGTATGCATCAGTCAGCGGCAACAGGTATTATTTATGCACCAGTCTACGTCAACAGTTATTATGTATGCATCAGTCTACCTCAATACGTATTATGTATGCATCAGTCTACGTCAGCACGTATTATGTATGCATCAGTCTATGCCAGCAGGTATTATGTATGCAGCAGTCAACGGCAACACATATTATGTATGCATCAGTCTACGTCAACACGTATTATGTATGCATCAGTCAACGGCAACACCTATTATGTATGCACCAGTCTACGTCAACACGTATTATGTATGCATCAGTCAGCGGCAACACGTATTATGTATGCATCAGTCTGCGTCAACACGTATTATGTATGCATCAGTCTGCGTCAACACGTATTATGTATGCATCAGTCTACGTCAATACGTATTATGTATGAATCAGTCTACTTCAGCACGTATTATGTATGCATCAGTCTACGTCAACAGGTATTGTGTATGCATCAGTCTACGTCATCACGTATTATGTAAGAATCAGTCTGCCTTATAATCTAGTTATTAGGATACTTAAATTTTAAATTCAAATATCTAACATCTAGAATTTGCAACTAACGCGTTTTAACATCGTTCTAAAACTTGTAGATATTATTCTAGCCAGTAAAAATATAAAGGAAACAAATTTCTGGAATCATAACACTATATTAAACCCATTGTGACTGGATAGAAATTCCATCTCGCATTATTTTCTAACGCGTTATATCGGTTTCAAACTGAATATAACCATATTTTTATCATACAAGAAATTCTTAACTCATTTCAAATATTGTCTAACGGTCAATGTATATTTTTTACACATTTGAAACATAACCTAACGTGTTTAAATGCGTTTAGATGCGAGATCGAAAAAGTTATTTTCTCTAGCTTTGGATGTGAATGACCTCTGATACATGCGTATGCACCCATATGAGATCAAAGTCAGACAGACAGAAAGTGAACTCATCCCGAGTGCACAGAGAAAATGTAAATTTAGAATGAGTAAAAAGTAGATAGCATCATAAGCGTTTTTCACATTTATCAACCATTGCGGTATCATAAATTTGCTTGAGTTACTGGAATTTAAATTGAGTTACGGTAGAAATAAAACAGACCATATATGCAGTGAAAAGATGAAACTGTATACATTTTTGCATTTAGTGTAGCTTTGGTAATGCAGATCAATATTTTCATTTAAGTATACAACGAGGAGGAAAATTGATCGAAGTGATTTTTTTATGACATGTATATACGTTGTTTTTTTTTGTTTCAGTGGGTAATATACAATTAAATCAAGACTTAATCGATCATACAGTTTCTGGCTATGATTTGTTTATCACCGTGACGGATGGATACAATAGTTTGACGAACACTCTCACTGTTACCATATCTGGTAGGTCCAAGATTCAGTTGAAATCGCTTATTATATAGACGATAATATTGTTATAGCACAGGTAGATGCCGATAAATTTTAGTACATGTGGCAACCTATGTGTATAAAACCGACAGCAGATGACACAAAAAGACAAGTTTTGCTA
The DNA here is from genome assembly GCA_016746295.1 of Potamilus streckersoni. Lineage (NCBI taxonomy): Eukaryota > Metazoa > Mollusca > Bivalvia > Unionida > Unionidae > Potamilus > Potamilus streckersoni. The sequence continues at coordinate 2,141,244 of JAEAOA010002037.1, read as the reverse complement.
TTGAATGCAAAGTATCCTCAAAACTTTAAAACTACGCATTTGGAAAATTCTGACAAGATATATAATTTTTGTTATACCTAAACGGGAATATACGGAAGTTTTAGTCGATTATTATCGATTATTATCGATTGCATCTCTTATTGACATTTATCTTTGCATTATTAAGAGCATTTTGATTATTTGATTGAGAAGAATATACTCTGCATCGGTATAACGACTTTATGATCGTAATGTGCAGTTAATATCAACATAAATAAAGCCCATTATTCATGATTTAAAAATCGACATAAAATTAGTGATGTATGAAATTCATTTTTCACTTTCCTTGATACAAACAAATTTTAGTTTGGTGGAGATGTTTGGGTTCACATAGGTTGAGCTTACAGCTACCAAAACAACGCTCCATTGCGTCATGAAAAGCTGATTTTTAACGTACGTGTGACAGACAATTTCGCTCATTTAGATTCAACAACTGCTTTTTTTACGGATGAGAGAGAGAGAGAGAGAGAGAGAGAGAGAGAGAGAGAGAGAGAGAGAGAGAGAGAGAGAGAGAGAGAGAGAGAGAGAGAGAGAGAGAGAGAGAGAGAGAGAGAGAGAGATATTTATTTTATAGATACATGTTAACAATATTGATAGATCAAGGAGATAAATATTTCAGCGATGGCAAAGTTTTCTTTACAAATTGTTTTGTTAAGAAAAGGTATTAGTTTGGACATAATGTTATTGCTTATGTTAAAACTGACTGTGATCACACCAGGTGTTGATAATATATATTACCAATTCTGATTGTCTGTAGTTTGTGTCTCAGAAACATTCCATTCATTAAACACAAGTGCGCCCGCAAAATTATTGGGAGGGGGGACATGAAGTGGTCAGCTGCTAAGTTTTACGGATGCAGACCAAAACATGTTTAGAGGTCAAAATCGATGGGAGAGGGAAAGGGCCCCCTTACTTCTTTGTGCCTGCGACCCTCCCTCTCCCTTACGCTCTTATGTGCGGGCGCCCATGCTACAACACCGACAATTAGCTCATATGCTATAGTCTGATTCCAAACTATCTACAATAAATAAACTATGCTGGAAATATTTGGATTGGACAGCTGTTTCCAGCTGTAAAATCACTGGACCGTTCCAGTCACCTAAGTGGTTAGAGCGATTTTCATGGATGTGGGAGGTCGGGGGTTCGAACCCCAGCTGAGTTATACAAATGACATAAAAATGGTACCAGCAGCTGCCTCAATTGGCGCTCAGCATTTAAAGGTTAGGACTGGTTGGCCTGGTGTCAGGATGATGTTGCTAGGTGGTACATGATGCTACATGTCTGCGGCTTGATGCCCCTGTGCTAGACATTTCTCTGAACTGCTACACTGCGGACATTGTAGCGATATGGCTGAAGAATTGTTAAAGCACCATTCAAAATCCAAATTAATCACTCACACACATGCACACATATCACTGTGAAAATTTTAGAATGTTATTATCAAAGACTGCGTTTATCAATCAGTGCAGATATATATTCACATTTCGTTTGCTTATGATATAATACAGTTCAGGACTTTGAGAGTCACCGTTTCTTCTGAATTATTCCGTAAGCAGCTGTCAGTTTTTCGTCAAATATTGCTGGGGGATTGTTTCCAAAATTTCAAAAGGGCTCTGACGTTCCTGGAAAGGACTCTAAAGGAAATGTCTTTGTGTCGATTTACTCAGTTTGCATACTACCCAATAAATATGCACAAGAATAAAACTATGGTCAAATTTCAAGTGACATCTGACTGTAAGTTCGATTGTGTACATTTTATTATAACCACGGATTCCCGATCACCCAACCCCACGATCTGACCCAGCTATCTCCTAAAGTCATTCAAACAATGTCTAACCAAACAAAACAACATAGTAAATTTCGCTTTATTTTACGACAATGAACTGCTCGTATTATATATATATATATATATATATATATATATATATATATATATATATATATATATATATATATATATATATATATTTAATTCTTTTCTCCAATATATTAACATTTTTCTTTCTGCAAAAACATTTTTCGAGAAAATTCAGTTCAGTTATGTTAATCCCGATAAACATGCATTTATTTGAAACTTTGTATCTATTTGAAACTTTGTATCTTTTGCTGACATAGATTCGGAGCCAGTTTCATTTCTGTAGTAAACAACTTTTTATTAAAAAAAATATTATTGAATCTTATAGTAAGATTCGCTTAGTAGATTCGAATTCCTCCATGGCGGACATGATAGCCGGCGTGTGGTTGTAATTCGCCGCTAAAATTAAGCGATAACGTGACCCATCACGTTGATCTAAATTGTGTTTAAGTTGGGGTTGATTTTGACGTTTCATAATGATTTTTGGTCAGTCGTAATTCATACCTTCAAGCTTAAATGTACTATTTCCGTTGTTATCAGTTTGAATTGAATTTTTTATTTACATAATTTATTTACCCAGGATAATACTTGTAATCATCAGAATTCTTGGACAAAGACATTTACTGAAAAGTTTTTTGAATTCTAAAGCCGGAATATTATTCTTAGTCATTCAAGAAGGAACTGTTGACACGACAACACAAATCAGGTTATAAAAGACGTCATTGTCTTCCATTTTGGAACTTCATTGTGATTCGAAATTTAAATCCCTTAGAACGTTTTAGTAATAGGACTTATTAATTATTATTAATTCTATGATTAATTTTAGATTAGTTTCAGAAAAGTAAGTCCTTTTTCATCATCTTATTTGTTTTCTAGGGAAATAAATTATTTTGTTACATTTTACAAAGCTTGTTGGCTCCACTTTTTCTTTGCTACTTTTGTACGAGCCTTGACACGTAGCAAAGAAAATTGGGCCTTATTCATAGAATATATGAATTTTAGCTAAAATATTTAGAAATTGTTTTTTGTTTGAAATTTAAATTACTCTAGTTTCAGACATCTTGTAAATCCATGTATTATTTCACATTTTGAAATCTTTAGTGAAATTAATAGGCTTTTTCACAATCTAATCAAAAGTGGAGATTTTTATTTCAAATTCTATTCAAGAGCAGTTGGATTGTTTGAAAATGATGAATTGCTCGAACATGCCAGAAAAATAATCTTTCTGAGGCAAAAACGTCTTTAACGAAGAGGGAAATAAACTATTTTGATTCAGTATTTGGTAGAAAAGAATGTTTTTGATAAAGGTGTTCTAGTTTCAGTCAGTTAGTCTGTATCAGACTCTGATATAAAAGTAAAGGAATTGAAATTAAAATACAAGATGGAATTAAAGTTAAGGAAGCTGGAACGTCAGAAAGATAAAGAAACAACAAACGGAATTGCAATTGAAAAAACCAAAACAAATGAATTTACAGAAAAAAGAGAAACAGTTGCAGTTGCAAAATGAGGAGGAGACAGAGAGATGAAAGAGAGAAAGACAAACAAATGTAGCTGCAATTGGAGTTACAGAAAGAAAATTGCACTTTCAGAAATAAAAGAAACGGATGCAAATGCAATTACAATTGTGCTGCTGAGTATTGCTTAACTCACAAAGTTCCAGTTGTAGGCAAGTCTTTCACTCAGCAGTAATCTGGTAAAAAAAAGTATTACAGCCTAATACGAGCCCTTCTAAAACTTAATATGGCACAACTTTTAAAAATCAAGCTTCTGACAAACTTTATTCAAAACGTTTTGTCTCTTCCTATGTGTACCTATTGTAAGAAGAAAGGCCACGTTATTCTTGTTTCTGATTGCTTCGAATTGAAATAAAAGCATCAGAAACAATTCATATCTATCCCAAATGCTCTTATTTTTAAGCGGTTGAGGTCATGGTCATGTATTGAAAGGAATATATTTGTTGGGTCTAATAAACCTCAGACTATTTTATTATGGAGAATTATAAACCATTAATGTCTATATAACTTTTGAGTGATTTGGCAATTCCTATCCCTCTTAAAATTTCAAGGGGTAAATGAGCTTCTCTGAGTCTGTTATTATCAGGTACTTTGCCTTTATCTGAGAAGTCTTCTTCTAATGAGAGTGTCCTTATTCAAGGAGTGGAGTGCGTCTTTGTTAATGTTCTTCTCTATTGTTTAAATTTGACATGTGATAGTTGGAATAGTGTTTTCTTTACCCGTACTGGGCATTCATTTATTACTAGGGATCGACCTATCTGGAGACAATGTTGTGGTTATCTTGTAACTGACAAACCTTGTTTGGATCATAATGTTGATCTATCTAATTAAAAAGAATTCCATGATTTATACCCAGCTTGTGAAGTTACAAGAGCTATGACAAGAAAGCTCTTGCAAATGATTTTGATAAGGAAAGTTTCCCTTTAGCTGACACATACTCGTCAGGATGTTTATGAGGTCACTTTCACACCTTGTTTGGATCAATCAATTGGTATTGATCACAGTGATCCTCTTTTAACTATTCACTCTCTTTTTTCTAATCAGTGTGACAAAGGACAATCACTTGTCGTCAAACAGGGAAAAGATCCTGAGATCTCCTTTTTGTTTCACAGGACCATTAGTGACATTGAAGCCACTGAAATATCTGTCTGTTATTTCATTAAAATGGAATTCTTATGAAAATGGAGTCCTTAAGAGGTATTTGCTGCTGACGAGTGGTCAGATTGTAGTTCCAAAATATTACAGACAGGAAATACTTAGTCTGGCCCATGAAATTCCTCTGGCTGTTCATTTATGTTTATAATTATTGTGTCATACTTGTCACCTGGTGGGAAAACCCAATCAAAAGATATCTAAGGCTCATCTGCAACCTATTCCTAAAATCTGACGACCATTTAGCAGAATAATGGTATACTGTTTTAGTCCATTATCTAAGACCAAATCAGTCAACTTATGCTTGTTGACCATAATGTGTGCGTCAACAAGATTCCCAGAGAACATTCCTTGAGGAATATCAAACCTAAAACAATAATAAAGGCTTTGATAGAGTTCTCTTTACTAAATTATTTGGTTTTCTCAAATCTTTTCAATCTGGTCAAATGTCAAATTTTATGTCTGGAATTTTTTTTTACCTAGTTATGATTGAATTAAGCATTCAGCAATTCAAGTCAAAAGTGAAATCATGGTTTCATAGAACGTTAATGGAGAGAAATTCTGAGTCTTGTAATAAAGTTCTTTATCTCTTGTTCAGTCTTCCAAATTTCCTTCAAATTAGGTATTACGGCCCTTACAAAGTTAAGAAGAAAATGAATGAGTAAAATTATAGTATTAGTACTTTGATCTAAATAACTTATAGGAGTATCAGTATATATTGTGATATAGCTAGGTAAATCATGCAGTTAATTTAGTTGTACCTGTCAATTCAATGAGGATTTAAGGGAAGAAACACAATCGGGTTCTATTGACTTTGGACTAATAAATCTTCGGAATTCGGAAATTATGAATGATCTGGACCAGAAACTTTCACATTTGCAACAATAAGAAAAGAATGAACTTAATACATTATTATTTGAATATGAGCACTTAGTTACATATGTTTGTACGAGGACAAACAAAAGTTATCATGCCGTGGAGAAAGGAAATTCAGTATCTCTTGGAGAATGATTTCATAGAGCCCAGTTTAAGTGACTTCAGTTCACCATTTATACTTGTTCCGAAACCAGATAAAACTTTCCGTATCTGCACTGATTATAGGAAAGTGAATTGTGTGACTAATACAGATTCATTTTCATTACCAAGAATCGATGATTGCATTGATAAAATTGGAAATGCCAAGTATATCACCAAATGTAACTTTTTGAAAGGATTTGCAAATTCCACTAACGAAATGGGCAAAGGAAATTTCGGCACTCGTGACTCCAAATGAACTATGTCAATATAAAGTAATACCTATCGAGATGAAGGGTTTGACAAGTACCTTTCAACGTTTGATGAATATGATTACCTCTGGTCTAGATAATTGTGATGCTTATATCGGTGATGTCATCATCTTCAACTACAGCTGGGAAGAACATCTAGCAATAATTCGGACAATCTTTGACAGACTCACTGTTGCAAGTTTGGCAATTAATTTATCCAAAAGTGAGTTCCGTCGTGCTTGTGTAACATTTCTAGGACACATCGTGGGACATGGACAAGTTCAACTTATAGATCCTAAAGTCAAAACTATCCCTGAATTCCCTGCGCCTGTCAGTAAAAAGTAACTGATGTGATTTTTTGGGTATGGCAGGGTACTATCGGAAATGTTGTTCCAATTTTTCTAATATTGCTAAACTCCTGAAATATTAATTGAAAAACAAGTTTCTTTGGACTAACATATATCATTAGGCTTTTAACAAGTTTAAGGCTATAATTAAAAGTGCACTAGTTCTTACAACTCCAAATTTCAGTCACACACACACATAAACGCACACACAGAGATATTTATATATAGGCATATTAAACTATATTTATATTTATATATCTCTTTTTGGCTTTGTTAGGTTTTAGTGATTATTTGTTTGGTGATGGGGAGTTGGTGTTGAGAAGCAATTTCTCAAACTGAGTAATTAACCGATTGGTTGGAGAAAGTTTCATAATGAACAACATGCAATGGACTTATGGTATTCTTGTTTAGTCTCGTACACGATACCCTCTCTAACTCTCTAATTTCTTTACTTATTTAATTATTCTAACTTATTAGTGTTTGATCATTTGAGCCAATATTAATTTTGTGCATTAGGTGTTTTGTCATGTATTGTAGCAGGTGGAATGAAATACTAGTCTGCGTTTTGGGACATTATACTGTTACCTCATACGAATATGAATCCAAAGATAACGTGGATATGTGAATAAGAGTAACGAGAACATGTAGATTCTAGTAAAATAGAAATAAAAAATATTGTTTTATTTGCGCCCTTAAAACCCTTCTGATGGCAATGACTATTATCTTGAGTTCCTTGGAAATATTGGAAACATCGACATCAAATGAGGCACACGTAGGTGTTCTTTGATTTACTTGGTAGTGCGCTGCAGTAAGACCCCTTGCGTGTTACTGCTGAGTGTGTAAATTATCCTAAAGGTTAGTATAGTTACGTTACTGATAAACGATGGCAGTATAAAAAAATAATGTCTTAATATATGGGTATTTCACTCGACCCATACCAAATGGTTGATATATGTGTAATATCGTATCTTAAAATACTTTCTTATTCAAAGATCCTAACACCTTGTTGCGATATTATTCCATTCGACTGAAGTGGACAATAATGCTCTTTACCCTTATATCGAAAAAAAAAATAATTTGGGAACATACTTTACATTGCCGAGACTAATTAACAGGCATTTTCTTCGTCATAGCAGTATTTACGTAAGATCAATGTGTAAACAACCGTTGTTTAAGTTTAGTCTTTAAAGCATCTCATACAATTTCTAGTGACTAGGATAATAACTATTAGCAATGAGTTAACAAACGAAGTCGTTAAAGATATATAGTTGATTTACTTTTGAATCGCAATAACGATTTTTAGAAACTCTTCCTGAGAGTGACACCCAGAAAAAAGACGACTTTGATTTTCAATATGAAAAAATATTTTTTTATAATTAATCTTAACTGGATTAAATATATATATATATATATATATATATATATATATATATATATATATATATATATATATATATATATATATATATATATATTAGCATAAATGGATAATGAATTGAAAAGACACACTTCGAAGTAAAATTTTAAATTATGCATAATGTCATAAAGTACAATCTGACATAAAATTTGGTTTTAGTCATTGAAGTGGTATTAAAAGGTCTTTGCGCGGAAATTAAATTCGTGGAAATGGGACTTCGCGAGACAGAATGGGCATGATCTAAATTAAATAACACATATAGTGGGTGCATAACAAACTGCTAATTGTTCCATAATTTTTTTTTTCATGTGCTTCTTGTGTTCATATCTGCAGGACATCATAGCAATATGACTTTCATCAAAATCCCATACTATATGCAAGCATATATTTAATATCAAGATAAATTAGATAACAATATTTTGATGATAATAAATTTAACACACCATTAACCAATACTCCAGGTGGCAATATTAAGTGAAAATATTTGTAAGAGGAATTGTCAAATAAATTGACTATCCCACGATTTGTGTCTACGTTAGCATATGAGACGAATGCTTAATGGTGTAATAAGAGATTTATAGTTTGTTTATTGAATGTTGTATGATGCTTGGTCGAATTTAATCAACTGAATTATGTAATATGATTGTATCATTTCCTACAATTTGTAGGTATAAATGTTCCGCCTAAGTTTATCAACTTGCCGTTGGAATCCAACCTTTATGTACTAGAGAACACTGCGCGTGGATCGTCTGTTTACAAGGTCAGCGCCACGGATGATGATGGGGAGGCCCTGACGTATATTATGACGTCATTTCCGCCAACTGGATTAATCTATTTTAGTATCGACAGCTTCAGTAAGTTTTTTTTTATCTTCATTTCTTTTTTTAATGATTACAGTATCTCGGCCGAAGAAATATGTTGACATGAAAAAAAAAAACTCTTTGTCGAGAACTGAGCAAATATAATTTCATCAACTTAAATTTAGAAATAAACATGCTTGACTAGACAATGATAATGTCACTTAATCATTCCACCTCTTGACATATTATTTAATTCTCATCACTAAAGAAATTTACAAAAGATAACGCATATGCATTGTTCATCAAAACCATTTGCAGTGAGTCCAAGTCAGATAAGGTTTCCAAAGCATTTACCTGCGCAGATATTTTAAGAAAGGTTGGGAAAGTTGTCAATAGTCAAGTATTGGACAGTATTAGTAGAACCATTATTATCATTATTAAATATCATTTCCCATGTCTTTTCTTACCTATATAACGTTGATATTGATTGTTAGAATGTCTTTTCCAGCATTAGTCGTTGACCATGAAGACACGTAGTGACGAATAAATCTAAACTTAACAGCCTAATGAATACTTTTGTTATTCATTTTGTAAACATTACAAAATGTAAAACCAACTTATCTCCATCTATCTAGAAGCTAAGAAGTTAAATACAAATTACTTATTAATCTGTCTATCCATCTATCTAGCGAGCTATCAGCATCATGTTAAGCACTTCATTAACCGTATTGTGCATGTGCATGCTTTCCTTTCTAGGTGGCTTGATAAGTACATCCACCCTGAATGAAATAAACTTTGAAGCCATGACAGACAAAATCTTCACTTTCCGAGTATCGGTGACCGATGGAAAAATGACTGGGTCCCAAAATCTCGTGATTCAAATTTTCGATGTTAACGAAGGCCTGACCTTTTCTCACAATATATACAGAATAATTGTCAATGAAAGTTTGGTACGTGACACAAAAGGTGGTTTGTTTCATCAAAGAGATTTGTTTGACCACTCAAGTTTGCATGGTTTAGAGAAGAATCTAGGTCATTCGAATTTGGGGTGGTGAGGAGATAATTCGTGCGGAACCCTACGAGTGTGTTTCGATGTGTGCTTGGTAGCAGATGTATTGTCTTGCAGTCCGTCCTCACTTCTATTTTGATGGGAATAATTTTTAAGTGTGCGTAACTGACCTCATAGTAATCTATACCTATCCCTAAAGTAGAACTAAGAACGGAGTGCAACGGAAGGTGAATAAATGTAGAAGGAAACAATTGGAAAATATACGAGTCCTGAAAAAAGTAGTTTTAAAAGAAAAAATGTGTGAAATGATTGCGACAAAATGTTTTAAAACTTGTAAAGTAATTTCAGCGTAAAAAACAGTTAGAAAATGAGGAGTAAAGGAAAGAAAAGATATCGATGGACTCTATAAAAAGAAGCATGCAATGTTCCTTTAGAAACAAATAGATAATGAGCTACGGCATGTATTGCACTGTATCGCACTGCATCGCACTGCACTGTAACCGCGTACTGCCTTGTACCACATTGATTTGTATTGCAGGCCGGTACGCAGCTTCCCAATCCCGGATTTTTTGTATATGACAATGATATTGTGGACACAAGAACATTCAGACACGATTGCAGCTCTTATAATGGATACTTGACCATGAATCCCGATAATGGCATGCTGTCATTCGCCGTAGATTATGATCTAGACTCTCCTGGTGAACCGACCTTGATCACCTGTATCGTAACTGCCACTGATAGCGGCGGTCTGACAGCTACTGCAACACTATCAATCACACTGAGTAAGCACCCACCCACACAGATATATATATATATATATATATATATATATATATATATATATATATATATATATATATATATATATATATATATATATATATATATATATATATACATATATATCTATATACATACATACATACATACATACATACATACATACATACATACATACATATGGCGAATAGTAGCTCTTTCAAGAGCACTGGATTCAGCAAGGGATCACGTATGTCAGGGATTGATTGAGATAGACGCAATAAACTGACAAAGGAGGGTGCAAAAACTAGTATCTAACTAATCTGAGCGCTTTCGACTCTTTATGAATCTTTTTCAAAGGCATGTTTGTTTTGTACGTGTTTTGTATAAGCCTTTGAAAAAGACTAATTAAAAGTCGAAAGCGTTCAGGCTAGCTTGGTACTTGTTTTTGGTATGCGATTAATAAATGGGTTATAGATTATACAACTTTGCCTTATTCCAGTTTTACACCTTTCAACAAACTGCTAGATCCATTTGGTCATTTCCACTTTCTGGACTTCAGAGGTAAATTACAAAACAAAGAAAAGATAACTGTTTAATTTTATATTTTATATATTTAGAAACTCATTCACTGCACTTTCAAAAGCTGGTATTGTTTAACTGAGCAAAATTCATTTTCCATTTTTTAATAGGTGTTAAAGATACTGTACGTTAGATTAATTCAGACCGACTGTTTAAGCACATAGATGCAGTCATTTTAGGTTGCAGCATGCTTAGATCATATACAGTTTGCATAAGTACAATATCTAAAGAAATGTCAGCCACATTAAATCCAGGTAGAATAGACGTATGCCAACATTCTCACCAATGTGCATGTTTCAAATGCTAACAACTTCACCTTACATATATCACTCTCAAAATTACATAGAAACTGGTGAGTGCTATCTTTAGTAGTGGTATCATTTGGAATACCTTTGAAATGTATTCGGACTAATCGGAACTATTAGATTAGATAGAACTTTAAGGAATTTAGGAATTCATTCACCATACTGTAACTTAAATTTTATTCTCCCATTTTTTATTTTTGGGAAATCAATTAATATTTTACAAAACGTGTTAGATTATTTTTTCTTTCTTGTCAGATATTTTTTTTTCTATTTTGTTACATGGTCGAAAACCCTAGAGTTGCAACAATATCTAAACAAATCGGAATTTTATAGACCAATTGCAATTGTAAACTGCTAGAAAACACTTCAATCTGATCTCGATATGAGACCTTAGAGTTTTCTTGATCTCTACGAGATTCATAAGGAAAATAAAGCTGGACAGAGGCAAGGCTATTCATCAATATAACTATATTTTACACGCCATTTCCAAAATATCAAAAAGAAAGAAAATTAAACGTTTTCAAACTTTTAGTGACCTTAGTAAATTTTTTGAGTCATTTTGTCGGAGACGCTGTTAGAATAATGTGTCAACTTTGTGAATACTCAAAGGTGTCGAAAATGAATATAAGTTGTACAGAAATTAAACTGTTGATATTTGGAACATGAAATAGCGTTACATATGAATTCGCATACTGGTGGACACGTGATTAACATTTAAAGCGATCTTAAATGATCAGAGGTTTCATTTTTCTAAGAACTGTTAATAGTTGTAATATACCGAACACGTAGCACAATGTTGTTATTTCTGGTTTAACGTTTGGCATTTCTCAGCGCATGATATGCTATACATGGTGGCAAGTATAACTGGTGGATGAAGAATCCGGAAAAACTCCAATAAAAACAAATGACCCACTGAAAGCTACTGGCAGCGTTCTAACATTAACTCTTGACTTAAATCCACACGGACAGAGGTGTGATGGCAGTGATGGGTAAAGGCGAGCGCTTTAGACTACTAGGATATCCTGGGACACTTGTTAATACGCACATAATTACATATGTTTATGTGTATCATAAAATTATTTCTATTAAATATTGTTTCTTTTCTTTCATTTTCAAGTGGAAAAATAAATGATAATGCTCTATTTTAAAGCACTCCTTCTGCACCTTCTACGTCTACAATAATTATGCTGCTTTGAAACTGTGCTGACAATATACTGGCAACATATGCATACACTGGGTTAAACGGACAGTTTGTCTTCAGTAGAGACTCTTCTGGACCTGCTCAAAACATTTTCTATGTTTCTTCAAATTGATACGCTTCAAAGTAACTGAGTACGTGTGGTGATCAAGCCGAGTCTTTCGACTGCTACCCACTCGGATTGACCCTAGCGTTTATTTCTCTGTCGCCAACCCCAGACACCACTCTCATGGGCTATATATTGTTTTCATAACTAGCTACAATACAGAACTGCACGGAGAATATCATCATATTAGCCGTGAATCCTATTTATGTTTATTTCAGCCAAACATCTCACGAGGACACAATATGATTCCATAAATATTTCGTTTAACAGGGTATCTAAATCTATATGTACTTACAGTTCAGTTATTATTAAACATAGGCACCCATCAATTGTTGTATTTAATCGTGGAAATTATCGAGAATTGTGCTTCAGATTTATCGATACATGTCATCGTACAATTGATAATGTCACTTTTTAAAATGAGCTGCATCTATGCCTTGTCAGTAACTTTAGTAAATGCCTCTTCATTTTCTGGCACTAAATCCTTATTTGTTCTAATATTATGAAATTTGCAGATGGAAATCTCCCGCCTAAATTTACCAATTTGCCTATGACACCCGCTCTTAATGTACCAGAAAACACAGCAATCGGATCGTCGGTTTACAAGGTCAGCGCCATCGATAACGACGGTGACCTTCTTGAATACAGTATGACGTCATATCCTGGAACTGGGAGAACCTATTTTAGTATCGATAGCACCAGTAGGTTTTAATGAGTTCTATTACACTTTCAGCGGCTACTGAAGAAAAGTCTTGATAAGAAATAATGTGACTCTAGCTGATAAACATTTTGCCAATGGCGGTGTGAATATGCATTAAAACTTGAATTCTTATCTCGACTGTTCCCTAATATAAAAAAATCTTCAATAAGTAACGATGGTGGAAATTTTTTAAGGAAAGATATTTGCAAGTTTACGCGAAATAAAACATTTCGTGTCTTAAAGTTCTATGTATCTCTTGATTTCAGATATAACTTGAATCTAGGAATAAGAGTACACAACAATACATGACTTAAATTATCTAAAGGTGAAATAATATCATTTTTGTCTATTTTATTTGATTGATCTAAATTTTCTCTTATCTTTTAAACATAAGTTGGGCTCAGAAATACATATTAATATTAGCACCCTCAAATGGTTGAAATCAATGGTATTTATTATTATAAATCTTTGAGCTTTCATGACTATTTTACAGAAATGTATTCACAAATACTTTGCTTTTGTAAACTGTGTGTATAAGGGTTCTAACCTAGCTCTGTCTGTTTGTATCTTTCTATATGATGCAGTGTAAATATTGATAATAAAGCAAATCTGATTTTGATTGTTAGGGCTTGAATGACTTGGTAATGTTGTGCAGATTAATAAAATGCAGACTGATATTAAAATAAAAGTTCATTGATCTAGCTAGAAACAACATGACTTGGAAATGTGCTAGCTACTAACAAATTGATAATGTTTTATTTGCTATCTTCAGACATTCTAAATTGCAAAGAGCAATGTTACTTATGACAATTAGACTGATTCATAGGATATGTTGGTTAGAAGCCCGGGTTAATTTATGTACATGTATGTGTGTAGGCTAGTTTATATGTAGACATGCAAACTTTTCTTTCCAGGTGGCATGATACGTACATCGACCCTGAATCCAATAAACTATGAAATCATGAGAGACAAAGATTTTCTGTTCACAGTCTCTGTAACCGACGGAAGACTCTCAGAATACCAAAATATTACGATCAGAATTGCCAATGTGAACGAAGAACCGTATTTCTCTCAAAACATATACAGAATAGTTGCCAATGAAAGTTTGGTACGTCTAAAATAAATTATTTTTTTTTAATCTTTTCACTATCCCTTTTAAAAGAATAAAACAGTGATAACAATGTGATTCCGATCGTAACAGTTTGCGTCAATGCATATATTTTGGTACGTGCACCTTCTACAGAATTATTGTTTGTTTTTTTTCAGGTAAGTTTATAAATTTGTACAATAATCTTAGAACTGATCCATCTCTACCATAAAAAACGAGGAAATGCATGATTGCAACGGGATGTAAATTAATGATTCTGAGAATGCAAGAAATGTCGGTAATTAAATAGATAAGATTTTCAGTCGTTCTTCCTTTTTGCTGAACTTGAAAGTCCCCTGGATATGCTCTCAAAGTACTGCAGTACCCAGTTATGTATATGTTTGGAAATATATTCGTTACTCCAAATAGTAAGGTGTCGTGCACAATAGCAGGGTTCACTACTAAAAGGTTCCAGATGCTGTTGTTGTTGCTGTTCTTGTAGTGTTTAACACCATTATTCAGCACAAGATAGGCTATAAGTGGTGGCCAGTATAAATGGTGGAGGAAGAACCCAGGAAAATCCCGGAAATAACCACTGACTCACCAGAAACTACTGGTAAGCTTTTCACATATTGTTGTTGCTGTTCTTGTAGTGTTTAACACCATTATTCAGCACAAGATAGGCTATAAGTGGTGGCCAGTATAAATGGTGGAGGAAGAACCCAGGAAAATCCCGGAAATAACCACTGACTCACCAGAAACTACTGGTAAGCTTTTCACATATTGTTGTTGCTGTTCTTGTAGTGTTTAACACCATTATTCAGCACAAGATAGGCTATAAATGGTGGCCAGTATAAATGGTGGAGGAAGAACCCAGGAAAATCCCGGAAATAACCACTGACTCACCAGAAACTACTGGTAAGCTTTTCACATACTCACATTGGTCGAATGTCGAATCCGAAACTCGAACCCACGCAGAGGTGAGATGGCAGTGATCCGTAACGGTGAGCGTTTTAGACCACTCGGCCAATTGTGGTCCTAGTTCCAGATGCAAATAAATGTAAGTGTTATATCAGAGCTGATACACAATAAGTCAATAATTCAAAATAAGATGATATATACAAACTATTAGCAGTGTTCAAATGTTCGGATAAGAAATACAGACAGAAAATGGAAGATCATATGTACATCATTGAGAGAACAACAAAATAGACGACCCATAAAAGAAACGCTTGCTTGTTTAGAAGCACACATACTTACATGTATTTTGTTAGCATGAACAGAGCAAAGAACACAAACACTACAAAAGTTATAATAAGACATCATTAAAATGGGTATGAAAAAAAACGATAACAATAAAAAAAAACATCCTGCTGCAACACACCGGTGAAAAATAAATAATTAAGTAAATCATACACAGGCGATTAATAAAGTTGTGATTTAGCAGATTTACGATCCGAACAATTTTGTTACACAGTAGTTAGTGCCGTAACGGTATGAGGCATGGGCCTCTCTATTGGTAATTTATTTATTCTTCCTTTGGCTAATGTTTGGGTGTGAATAGTTTTTCATACTAATGTATTTTTATTAGTGCATTTTATTAGTGAGAGTGCATTCTTATGGCAATAAAGAATGTAAGTATAAAGAAGGTAAATATTGTCCAAAAACTTATTTGGCATCTCCAGAAATTCATGGAATGTGTGTTTCATGTTTGGACTATTCAAACATTAAATGATTATATTACAAATATGTGTCCGCCATTAATTTTCAAGAGTTTAGTCATTTATATAAAAAAAACTACTATTATTTTACATTTGTGATAGGAAAGTTTTCAAAAGTTCTTAAAATACATTAAACAAAATTTGGTCATAAGCTTGCTATATAAACTCTATTATTTTTAAGGGTTGTTTTACAATTGCCTCTGGGTTGTGATTGTACGTCGCTTTCACTAGAAATCCAAAATCACACTAGCAGTAAGACTTGACTCTATTTACAGGCAAATAAATTTGTTTGCAAATAACTGAGCACACTTGTTAGCCGTCGTGAATTTGTCAGACGAGAAACAAAAGTAAAATTAGTCAGTATGAGAAACAAAAGTAAAATTTTCAGTATGAGAAACAAACGTATAAACTCGATGTGTGAAAACACTTTCATTTAAAAGATACAACTAGAACCTAAAACAAACTTAATAAAATGCACACTAGACATATCATCTTGAGGTTATAATAACTGTCCAAAGAGAATATCCTCCATACATTTTGTTTACATTTTCAAAAGTTTTTAATTAATAACTACTACATGTTTAGATAATAATGACAAAAGGTACCCATTTTATGCTAAACCAGGCAAACCTATTTCAGAAGTAAATCTGTCTGAAGCAGTATTAAGTCCAACGTTTTGTTAAATTTAATACTGCTTTAAATAGATTTATGTTTGTTTTAGTCCATTTATAGAGAAGGCTTTACGAAAAGTTTGTCTTTATATCTTACAAGAGGCTAAGGTAATAAAATTTGATGAAGACATTATATAACACCTAAAATTACTAAGGGTTTTGTTCTTTCAAGTTTAATAGTTTTACTTAGCCTGTTGGAGAGAATAAAATCATTACTTAGTTTAATGTCTTTATCAAAGTTTTCTGTAAATCTCTAGTCATTTCAAAACGCGGAAGGATATCATTTCTTATGCTAATAAAGGGAAAATAAAAATTTACATTTTTATGTACCGGTTATCATGTTCTCCTTGTTTTGATGCTTTATGCACCAATATAGAGATTGATGACTTTTACAGGGACTCAAATGAAATAATAATATCAATTTGGTTCTACCATCACGGCAAAAATGGTCCCAAAAACATAACGTATATCGTTTTCCGTAAATTAAAAAGAAATTCCCAGGGTTTTCAAAAATACTTACATGGTGTGCTTATAGAAGAATGTCTTAGTCTCAGAAGTAGCCCATATTTCTTTAGAACTGACCAAAGGAAAATGATGCTTGTAGTGAACTTAAAGGAATGAATAAAATAATATTGATTTTAGAATCATGATGACTGTCCTTAAAAGAAAGCTATCAATTAAATAGAGAAAAATTACTAACAATATTTGCTATTAGAAACAGGATATCGATGCACTGGAAAACATTATTTCAGGAGGCATTTTCTTTCAGTGCCTAATTTAGGTCAAGGACGACATTGTCGAAGAGGTTCTTATATTCTATTTCAATACCTTGTGCGTAAACCTCGTCGTTCCATGAATAGTGACGTCACATATAAGCATATTACAATGTTTTTTCAAATATGTCATATGTAACTCATCTGAAAGTTCACTATGGCGTTCCAAAACGACATTAGCTTCCATCATTGTTGCAAAAATGGCAATCATATCTTACTGTTAGACACCATGCAATAAAGAAATTAGTCTCAAATTAATTTGGCAGTGGAATGGTTTATGACAGTTCTTTGTGTTGGACGGTATATGTGTCTAAATCATACATAGATGATATCTTTTCGAAAATAAGAACACGTGTAATAGTATCCGATATTTCAAATTAGCAAATAACTCAAATAGATCCGCAACCAATACATCATTATTTTCAGTTTGTTTAACTATTTTAATTTGTTCAGTATCTCATAAACTTATTTGTAGTTTTGATTTTTCTAGCTTTAATGTAGCTTTTTAACACTATTGGAGTCATATCGCTACGATATCTGCAGTGCTGCAATTTATAGTGATGTGTCTAGCAATCATGCATCATGCTGCAGACAGACCCCCCAGTGACATTATCGTGATATCAGACCAACCAGAATATATATATATATATATATATATATATATATATATATATATATATATATATATATATATATATATATTGGCATTAGATAAATATATTCAACGGTCGGATCTTGCAATATGATTCGGATGAATGAACCGTTTTAATTGCATCAGAATCATCTGTCATTACATTAACAGGACATAGGTTGGATAATCTTGTTACTTGTATAGGATCATTAAAAGTAGCAAAGAACAAAGTGAAGTCAACACGCTTTGAAAATTGTAACAAAACTATTTTTTACCCTAGAAAAATACAGTAAAAATATGAAAAAGGACTTACAGTTTGTGAATATAATCCAAAATTTAATCCTAGACTCTAAAGATACAAGTCTTATCACTAAAAAGTCATAAATGAATCCAAGTTCGAATCCCAACAAAGTTACAAGATGACAGACAATGGCGTCAGATGGATGCAGTATTATGTTGATATGTCAATAGTTCCTCGTTGAATTTAGTGAATCAAGAATAATATTCCGGCTTTAGAATCCCCAAAAATTTCCACTGAAAGTCTTTGTCGAAGAATTTGATGAAAAAGAGTATTTTATAGAAAATATAAATTATTTTAAATAACAATTTCAACTCAAATGGCAACAACACAAAACACCTCTGAACCATAAGGGTATTTTTTAGGACTGTTAAATAACAATTTCAACTCAAATGGCAACAACACAAAACACCTCTGAACCATAAGGGTATTTTTAGGACTGTTAAGTAACAATTTCAACTCAAATGGCAACAACACAAAACACCTCTGAACCATAAGGGTATTTTTAGGACTGTCAAATAACAATTTCAACTCAAATGGCAACAACACAAAACACCTTTGAACCACAAAGGTACTTTTTAGGACTGGACTAATCTACTAAAAAATGTGTGTATTAACACGAGAGTTTAGATCACATGCTGGTCCATGTGACGGGGTTACGCGATCACTAATTTAAAAAAATAAATGCCATTTAACACGTACCCTAGGATAACCATGTCTAAAAATCAGAATATCATGCTGGAAATGAATAACCAATCATTTTATCTTAGTGTTTACTAACCTCTCAACCAAGGTGAGCAAAAAATGTTGTTTTTTAAAAAATATATCTTGAACCGTTCATCCTTCTGCGGGTTTTAATTTTTTCAATGTACAATCCAATATTTTACATTGTCTTGCTCAACTGCACGACTTAGTTTAGATCTTAAATGATTGCCAAAACACTAGCACCATAACATTTTCAGAACATAGTTCATAAAATCATTTTGTAGAAACAATTATAAAACGAATTAGACTTTAATATTGTGTGCATCTACATTAATATTTGTCTGTTTAATCCGTAGCTGGTTATCTCGCTCAGTCATGATCTTTTTGAAATAATTGGATTCAATAACGTTATTAAAGAACGATATCAAAATGAACTATCATCCCTAATGATGGATAAAATAAATGTCCACTATTATGATTCCAAATAATTCCTTTAGTATCACTTGTACCTTCCAAAATGAAGGCCTGTGAAGGGGGTAGATATATCTAACACGCTAGTTAGAATCGCGGGATCGGCTGATGTGGATATGTGAGAAAGTCTGTCAGTAGCTTCTCATGTATAACCTACAATGCATTAAGAAATGGTATCAATCCCAGAAAAACAACAACCAACCAATCCCCCGATAATAAATAATGAAAATATAAATAAATTAAAAATATAACAAATGTCATAATTTTATGACGGTGTCATTATATAAAAATGTGCCCCAAACCTATGATAAGTCTGAAATCTTGTGTCAGGGTTGTAGCATAATAATAAATAGCTAACCCTAGATTGGTTCAGGTTGTGTAAATGTTAAATGTTATGACAATCATCTGATTAAAATGGAACTTTCTCATGAAATGCTCAATCTATATCTATTTAGACCTACCATTGATGCACCTTTGTAATGAATAAAGATAATATTTTTCCGAATCAACTCACAAATAAATCAAAGGAAAATGCTATGGACTGTTTCCTTATCAGGTGTCCTAGGACGAAATTGTATATAACTAGCGGCATTTGTGTTGTAAAATGTGCACCTGTCAAAAAATCTTGTGGTTATTATACTCACAAAATCTGACAACAGGACTTTTTATAAGAATGAATCAGTTTGAGTGCACTAGTATATATGTACTTTTCAGCAGGTGTGAAATTCAAATATAGTGTTGCTTTTAAACAAAACTTTCAGTAATTAAACACGTACATTGTATATAATTTTTATTTTAAATGCAATTACTAGTATATATCCTTTATATTTGAAATAACAGGCCAGAACACAACTTCCAGATCCAGGTTTTGTAATATATGATGTTGATATAGGGGATACCATCACTTTCCTTTATGATTGTGGACCAAACACGAGATACTTTGTCATGAACTCCGTGAATGCACGTCTCACGTTTGCCGTCGAATATGATCTTGATGTTCCAGGTCAACCAACGCTGATCACGTGCACCATTACTGGCATTGATAGCGGTGGACTGACAGCCACTTCGACGTTATTGATTTCAATGAGTAAGAATTGACGATTTTAGTACTCTGTCTCTCTTTATATGTGTATAGATTATTGAGCATGTGATAATATTTATATGCTGCCTTACCATTCCAGACAATAACAGAGAACGGTTAAGGATGGTTAGAGCAGCTAGGAAATTTTAATATTAAATAATAATTTTTTAGACCCTTATTGAGAGATTTTTTAAGAAGATCAGATTGAATTAAAAAATAAATAATACATTAAATATATTATACTATTGCAACTTTGGATAGTTCTGTTAATATTGTATTAAAATTGCATGGAATGTTTACACTTAACTGTAATAAAGTCCCAGGTTCTTATATGTGACTTGGTGCAAGTTCAGTTTTTCTTTTTTTCTCACTCCACATCCCCATAATATCTCCCTTATGTATGTATGAGAGAGAGAGAGAGAGAGAGAGAGAGAGAGAGAGAGAGAGAGAGAGAGAGAGAGAGAGAGAGAGAGAGAGAGAGAGAGAGAGAGAGAGAGAGAGAGAGAGAGAGAGGTCTTTTGTTGAAATTCTGCACCATTCAAAGACGAAATTGTTATTTTCATCGTTATTTTATAATAACGTTAATTCTTAATAGGTGGAAATTCATAACAGATTTAGACAATATAGAAGTGATCGCCTACTGTTGAAATGTAACTTACGTTGAAACAATATTTATATACTCGTATTAATGCGCCATGTGGATTGCAATCTGATATAACAATAGTTTTGGAATATCAATTTGCTTCATACCAGCACTTTAAAAGCAATGCTATTTTTAATATATATTCACGTGTGTGACACGCAATTAACTTAAATATTCTATTATTACTAGGAGATGTGAATGATAATACGCCGACATTTCAGCACTACTTGTACACCTTCTACGCAAACAGTGACTCAGCCGTAGGTACGGTCCTAGGTAGTATTTCAGCAACTGATGCAGACTCTGGCCAAAACGGACAGATTGTCTACAGCACTGACCAAACTGGACTAACACAGACGTTCTTTGATGTGTCTTCTACTGGTCAAGTTATACTTCAGAGAAACCTGAATGGAATTGCTGTTGGAACCATTTTGCCTTTCACCGCTCATGCAACGGATGTCGGGTTCCCGAGTCTGACAGGCTCTACTTCAGTGAGGATAACTGTACTAGAGCCAACAACAACAAGAACAACAACAACTGCTAGGACAACGACGCGGTCTGCTGCTAACAAGACACCGATTAGTATTCATGGGATATTCTTTATCTCCCTAGTGTTTCTTATACTGACACGATAATGGTACCTTATATTCTTCGAAAAAATGTCAGATGGAGTGGACCAATATTCGGAAAGATAATAGGGTTACTTTATTAGTGTACTCAATTTAATTGTTATTTTAAATTACGCAGTATACCAGTTTATAATATAAAGATGCATTCTCACACATAAATGACAATTAGAAATATGACGTATTCTTCGAAATGAAAGTTTCTCAAGGACTATACATTTTTAACGCCTATATCCCTACTTTTAGCGGCAAACAACAAACAATATGCATATCTCAAGAATTTATTCTTTTCATTTATCTATCTTCAGGTTTGTCAATATACCTATTCTATATGCCATAACACGAAAAGGGCAGAATGGTGTAAAACTTTTATTAATAACTGCTGTAATGGATAATACATATGTAGCCTAAAAGCCCGACCATTCATTAAATCTATGGCCAACGATGCCGAGGATCTCAAACATCACTCTCGTTAGCAAATCAGCAGTGGATAAATATGTTTCCTACTTTGTTTAATTTTATTTCAATATTTCCCTGTGTAAATATACAAGAAAATATTTGTTTTTATATAATTTGGTATTCTTATATATAAATTTCTTTCATATAAGCGCGTATCAATACATGCGTTGTCGTATACAGAGAATCGTTTTCCTCCCTGCTAGGTATATAAATTTCAATTATTCCGTGTAGCATGTCTGTGCTGAAAAGAAATTCAGTGAATGTGTATTTGGCTTACCGTTCTATTCCATTTGTCCAGTGTCCATTTGTCCAGTGAATGTGTATTTGGTTTACCGTTCTATTCCATTGAATGTGTATTTGGCTTACCGTTCTATTCCATTGAATGTTTATTTGGCTGAATGTTAAATTCCACATGACCAATTTCACTTTTTAGGGAAATGAGTTATCGTGATTCTCGAGTCCTTTCTTACCACCATTCTCTAACCTTTTCCTGAAGATGAACTCATGTTCGAGTAGATTAGGTAATGATACATAACAGCTATGTAATAGCTGAAATTAGTCGCTGTAAAGGTTTGATATCTGGTTAAGATAAATAATACACCTCTAACCGGTTTGATAATATTGGTGTTAGTCAATATAAATATATTCATCAAATCACAAAATG
The DNA here is from genome assembly GCA_016746295.1 of Potamilus streckersoni. Taxonomy (NCBI): domain Eukaryota; kingdom Metazoa; phylum Mollusca; class Bivalvia; order Unionida; family Unionidae; genus Potamilus; species Potamilus streckersoni. The sequence goes on along the minus strand of JAEAOA010002037.1, from coordinate 2,118,363 downwards.
TCCAAAGGTTTCGTCTGATCATATCGTGTATATACCTTGCATTTATAAATGGACATCTAGAGGGTTTGTGCACATAGCTGAATATTAAACTCTTCTTGTCTTCAAAGCTTTCGTGTACTTTGAGTCTTTTCAATGCACAAACGCGTCGCACTTCCTGTGCTCATAAGACCACAGAAAATTAGAATCTTAGTGACACTTCTTAATCAATGTACTATTTTTCCATGATGCATCGCGCACATGAGCTATTTTAATGCCGTCTGTGCGCTTTGTTACGTACTACTCTACAAGACTAACTTATCAGGAGTCAAAGATTTTACTTGACACACATACACACACACGCACACAAACACACACACACACACACACACACACACACACACACACACATATATATATATATATATATATATATATATATATATATAGAGAGAGAGAGAGAGAGAGAGAGAGAATTTTACTTGACACACATACGCACACAAACACACACACACACACATATATATATATATATATATATATATATATATATATATATATATATATATATATAGAGAGAGAGAGAGAGAGAGAGAGAGAGAGAGAGAGAGAGAGAGATGTATATGTGTGTGTATGTGTGTGTTTGTGTGAGAAGTAAAATCTGTGACTCCTGATAGAAAAGATAGTTAAACCTTGCTGTATTTTGTATAAGTGATGTCTTGTTATGATATTTCCACTCCGTGAATACCTAGGATTCTTTCTGCAGATCCGTCATATGGTTTATTTATGACTTTTCGAAACTAATTCTCTCCGAATTTTGGATATCTGACGCTTAAAATTAAATGTTCTGGTTTATATCACAGATTACTGAAGTTAAACATTTATCTAGTTTTGAAGATAATTTCTTCAGACTGTTTATGAAGCACATGAGCCATATCTGGAATTACTTTTTACCGCCTTCCGATCGTTATCCGGATAAGAGGTATTTTCACAGGGATGGAGGATAAGCGCCATATATTTCGACAGGCAATTGGTTCTTACTATACAATCGAACATAAACGTCCAATATACCGGTGCCCCTAGTGGCCAAGTGGTCTAAAGCGCTGACAGTTACGGATCACTGCCATCTCACCTCTGCGTGAGTTCGAGTCCCGACTCGGCTAACGTGGGTAAGTGAGAAAGCCTGCCAGTAGCTTCTCGTGGGTCGGTGGTTCTTACCGGGGTTTTCCAGGGTTCATACTCCACCATCAATACTGGCCGCTATGTATAGCCTATCTTGTGCTGAAAAATGGCGTTAAACCCTACAACAACAACAACAACAACAATAAACGTCCAATGTATCAAAATTGGGGTTCCAAGGCTAAGGGGAAACTCGCACAAGTTACGGTGGTACATGATAATATCGGAGAAATAGTTAAATCACTGTCAGAAATAAATCTTAGAACTTTGATGTCTTCCACAACAGGACAAGGTAAACACAAAGGTTGAGGTTTGGGTCAAGAAGTAAATACAGTTTTTGAATTAGAAGAATTTAACTTGTTTTCTTCTATTTCTGAACTCCCTTTTATAACGTATGAAGTCGACAGTTAATGACATGCGGGTGTATCCTTATTATAGTCCATGTATAAATGTCAGTCATTTTCTTGATGAGGCATTTGACAATATTATTTATTGTCATATTGATACTCTTAGACCCATATCATGAGGACAGCATTTAAAAAGGGTGGTACCTATCATAACTCTGACATTTATATCGTTCAATAAACTGGACAAAGCATACGTATTCGGCCCTTTAGACCCAGGATGGTAAGGCCATTTATAGTGCCCTTCGTTCATGTAGTATCATAAGCAATAACTAAAGGGGATGAAAATAACTACTTTATGTTCCTTTGTTTACAAACTAATCTTCTCTTGTAAATGTTTCAAGTCTTATTAAATGGTCAGTTGTGCATCTCTAGTGCACGTACTATAATAAATGTAGTATTTTATTCGATTCAAGGTATAAAACGTAATTCATCTCACTTACTCAGTTGTTGAAATAGATCGCTTTAGTATTGTTAAACGGGTCATCATAATTTTTATCAGGTGTAGTCAGTGTTTCTGATTCTCTCCATAATGACAGATATTCGTTGAGAGTTTCCGAATTTTTTTTTAACATTTCCTGAAGTGGATTGAAGGTTCTATCATGTAAGTGTTCCAACAGCTTTTCAGTGCATATCGTCAGGTCCAAATATGCGCCATGAGCTTGAGCAAGAAAACAGGATAAGTTATATGTAACCACTGATCTTGCTAAGATGTTGTTAGACAACTTAGGGGGTTACATGGGGTTAAAACGTGCTGTTTATTTCGTGTATTTCAAACTTCCTATGTTTCATCTAGGATGTTAGATGACAACCAAGGGATCACATGAGGAAATTGTTTAATGTCCTAGGATAAGTTATATGTAACCTCTGAACTTGCTAGCATGTCATGTGACAAGCTAGGAGTTCACGTGGGGTTGTGCTGTATGTGTCGTCTTTCGAAAATGCTACTGAACTTGCTAGCATATTCCGATAAAATAATATATCTGCCCAACCTGAAATTCTCACATCATTTTCAGTCGCGAATAACCATACCGACCCATATTTTGGTGATATATGATAACCAACGTTTTAAATACAATCGCTTATTATATTATATTATTATTAAATTTTATATCAGTATAACCTGAAGCTGATTCGATTGAATTAAATCTCTAACAAAATCTGTTTGCTAGGTCAAATCCAACAAGTCGTACTGATGGTATGTAGTAAGTCATTATTTGACTAATAAATATGAGTGACTGTTATATTAGTATGAAGGGTTGATCTGATCCTATCTCAGAAACACCCCTGCCACGAAAAAACATATTTTTGTCAGATATGTGTTAGAAAAGCCTTATCATGTCAAGGACGTCATTTTGAGCTAAAAAGGGCTGCTGACAAAAATGTTAATGAACAACGTTATGGGAGGCGGGGAGGGGGTATCTGAGAAAGGACTATCAACCCTTCATTCTACTATGTTGTTATAGATATTCTAGTAATGCTAATATCTTGGCCATTTTACATCTCTTTTATAACTAATGTAAGCTGCAAATGCACGAAACAAATTGTGAAATATATGCCTCAAAATAGTGTTTAATGTCAATATTTTGCTGAAAATGGAAAACAGTAAAAACAAAAAAATAACTTAGTCTCCTGAGTGTTTCAATATGCATGTTCAGTGAGTTGCTAAATACAACCAATGTTAATATAGTGATTAGATTCGATATCCAAAATGTTTTATTAAAATATATCTTTTACAAATCAACTTTTTCAATACATCTTTATGTGGTGTATCATGGTAGCTCAATTTGCAGAAAGTCTGGATTCGATACAGCCCAGGTTTGTCTGGGTCGCATGCCTCGGCGTGTCAGTAGGAAGGGTATTTAAAAGTACTGACTTTTCCGACAATAATAACAACAACACAACAACAACAAAAACAATAATAATAATAATAATAATAATAATAATAATAATAATAAAAATAATAATAATAATAACAACAATAACAATAATAATACAAATTTTAAGAAAAACAATGATGACTTTGGTAATAATAATAATAGTAATAATAAATAATTAATAATAATATTAATAATAAATAATTAATAATAATAATAATAATTAATAATAATAATAATAATAATAATAATAATAATAATAATAATAATAATAATAATAAACACATTTCCACTTATACCGTAGTTTTGTTAGGTTTTAATGTTTATTTCTTGATTCTAGGTGTTGGAAAATATGTATGAAACCGAATTATTAGCCAATTATATTCAAGAGACTTTATGGTAGCATATATTAGTTTTGTAAAATTTACCCTGGTTCTAGTTGTTTACATATTGCGGTACTCTGTATGTGCTTTGATGATTGAAACTGACGTGTTTTATATTAAAGGCTGCTCATTATACATAACACACCCATCTCAGTATGCAGTTGCATTACTGCCATAGACTGCCGCCATATTCCTGCAGATATACGTAGGTTTCCTTTTTGTGTTGATAGATCCATTCGAGGTTCCAGACCTTAGTAGAGTTGTGACTTGGACTAGCAAGAAATAAACCATGAATAAAAAATAATAAGGTTTCATGGTTTCTAAAATATATCCTGATGGAAAGTTGAATACTTATATTGTAGCAATGAACATATGTGCATTAATTGTACATGTATGTACAGGTTACTGCATTTGTATGGGCAAATATGAACGAGTTTGTTTTCTCGGATGGATATACTGCACAACGTGTTTGATCATATAAACGAACAGACTGTTTAATAATTAAAAATTTATCCACGTATAAGATTATTTTATATAAATGCATGAAATCTTTTTGAGCTTTATTATGTGAACTGAGCAAAGCATGCCTTGATTTATACAATATTCAGCGATATATATTTACATGTAATAACATCAACTTCCTTTCGTAGTTAGTTATATGAAATAAATATTCTATTAATGTTGCATACATTCATTAATATTCACTGATTTTTAGTATTTATTTGCAATAAATGTAATAGGATTTTCAATCTGTACAACTATTTTGATTGATATGAAATACTTATTGTGGATGTTTAATGACTGCATTCATCCGAAATACTTCACACATAAAACTGAAGCGTTTGACATAATTACTCATTAGGGCCGAGAAAACTTTCAAAATCACACGAAACTAAGTAATAAATTTTCTCATCAGTCAGATGCCACACACAAAGATGAATTCACTCATGCAATCTACTGAAACCTAACCCTGGCTGTGTCAGTGACAATAAGTCATTACCTTTCATTGACTGGCCAACCATTTATGAATCACAGACAGTAGTAAGAATTAGTTTGTCTTAGAAACAAATGTTTATGTTTGATTTCGACAGACACATCATTCGTAATCTTTAGTAAACCATACACAAAATTAAACCCTTAAATTTGGTCCAGTCAAAACTGTTTAGAACGACTACCCTAGGAACTATCAGGAAGTATTCCTATAAGCAGTTCGTCTACATATGCATGCTTTAAATGTAGACATTTATTCAAGAGCAGACATTGTATGCCGGTGGTTACAAAAGCAGATTTTACAGCATTTGACATAAACGGTTAATGATTATTCTCATCAGGTAGCTGAGAGAGAGAGAGAGAGAGAGAGAGAGAGAGAGAGAGAGAGAGAGAGAGAGAGAGAGAGAGAGAGAGAGAGAGAGAGAGAGAGATTCTATAAAATAATGCTTGATAATAGCAGGCAGAATAAATATTTGATACAAAGTATACTATCATACATGTTAGATAAGTTTTAATTCGTACTCTACGGAGATTAGAACTCAGGTCAGCGGGTATACGGCACCCATTGCTGAAAGGTTGCCTAAATGTTTTACTTTGCCCGTTTATCTTGTATTTCTTATAGGCCTATTTCAGGCATGCGTATCCGTTCCTTTATTTCTAACATAAAATGCTCCCGTCTACCTACAACATGAACTCAGATCCTCCGTCGTTTTGTTTAACTGCAGATCTAATCCCAATGTTAAATTTTAGTTCTTAAATGAGTGTTGCATTCTTTTTTTAAGTAATTATTCTCTAGAAAAATATGTTGCTTGCTGCTTGATTGCTACGTGTGTATGTAGATTTTAGCGCTACAAACTTTCTTGCCTATAGATTCAAGACCTGGGCGATTTTCTTTATAACAGGTATGGACAAAGACATCCCCATATGCTATTTGGAGTCTGTCGGAGCTACAGACGACCACAAAAAATAAATAATCGGGCGCTTACGATTCTATGGTCATACCCGAAAAGAAGCAAATCTATAAGGTTTTGTAAAACTTACAGTATTAATATATATATATATATATATATATATATATATATATATATATATATATATATATATATATATATATATATAAAGAATACAAATCATATGGCGAATAACAACCCTTTCAAGCGTACTGGATCCACCAAGGGATCACGTGTGTCAGAGATTAATTAAAATAGATGCAATAAACTGACGACGAACAGTACGAAACTAGTAACTAACTAGCCTAAGCGCTTTCGACTCTTAATGAGTCTTTTTCAAAGGCAAATACAAAACATATATACGACAAACCAATAAACACAAAAACGTTGTGTTTGTAAACCTCTACATTGCCGTCTTCACATGTGCTAAAACTATAAATACAGCCAGCTTGTATAGACTAGTTGCGGAAACTGAAAACGTTGTATAATTCCCTAAAAGTCTACATGCCAAAGCGACATCTAGTTTTACTTTTTTGTATATATGTAACGCAGATTATATCCCGGATATTTGATTCTATACCTGTTATTCTTATAGTAAAATTTGAAGGATACTAAGAAGATTTAGAAAATGTTAAATTCTACTAGTGCATAGTTTTCATTTCTAGTCTTCTTGGTTTAGACCGCTTGGTTTGAATGTTCTAAGGCGGCGTATCCAGTATGATTCCTTTTCCTTCTTGGTTTCGGAACTCCAGCTGTGGTTGTTAGCAATAGCGATAAGTATTATATCACTGAAAGTGTGGCCAGGGGAGGAGAAGTGTTCTGCAACCGGGCTTCTGTACAGCTTTTTTGTCATCCAATCAGATCTATGAAGGTTTATCCTTTTGTGTAGCTTTTCAGTTTCTCAGACGTACTGAAGGCCACAGATCTTACGTGTGATGAGATAAATCACATTCTCTGTTTTGCACGTTTTGTTTGGACCATGTATGTTTAGTTTGTCTTTAATCATTGTGCTAGTGAATGTCTTGGTCTCTATCAGATGTTGACAGGTTTTGCATCTTTTATCGCCACAGGGTCCAGATTGACTAGGTTGGTTTTGACTAGCGATTGGCGTTAGCTTTGCCCTGACTTGGATGTTCTTTAGGTTTTTTGGTCTCCGGTAAGCTACTACAGGTTTGTTCGGAAGAATTCTGTTTAGTATGTCTGACGATTGCACGTTTGGCCAGTGGTTTGCGATGATTTTACCTACTTTGGGATTGTCTGGGTGATAGGTCAGAATAAATGGTATCCTATCAACCTTTTCTTTCTGTCCATATCTGAGTAGGTCATCACGGTTTGTTTGTTTGGCCCTTTGGATTGCCTCCGCAATCAGGTCTTTGTCGTAGTCTCGGTAAATTAAATGTTTAGCCAGCTCTTCAGACCTTTCTAGGAATCTTTCATCGTCGGAGCAAATTCTGCGTATCCTCAGTGCCTGGCTATATGGAATGTTCTTAATGCAGTGTTTTGGATGACAGCTGGTTGGGAGGAGATACTGGTGTTTGTCGGTTGGTTTCGAGTAGATGTCTGTGTGTAATTTGTTTTCCACCAGTCTGGTTGTTGTGTCCAGGAAAACATGGTTTTGAGTTGGAAATTTCTGCGTGAATTTTATTGAAGGATGGAAGTTGTTTGCCTTTGATATGAAGTCATCCAGACTTTCTCTTCCACACTGCCACTTAATTTCTATATCATCGATAAAGCGTACCCACTGGTATTGTGTACGCTCAACCGATGCTAAGAGCTGACCCTCAAGTTTTCCCATGAAAATTATAGCATACGAAGGGGCCATTTTAGTACCCATTGCAGTTACATTGATTTGTAGGTAGTTTGCTTCATTAAATTCAAAGTTGTTGAGTTATAGGATAAGCTCCAGGAGTTGGACTAAGAAGTGTGTGGGTGGATTGTTTACAGTTCTTGTTTCCCATGCTTCGCTACATGCCTGTAACCCTTCGTTGTGCAGTATGTTGGTGTACAAAGATGTAATGTCTAAGGAAGCAAATAATGTATCTGGCAGTAATGGTTCACTAGCTTTGCTTTTTATGAGATAATATGTCGTGTCTTGAAGATATGATGGTAATTTGTGGACATGTGGTCTCATAAATTGATCTAAATATTCTGATATCCTTTCTGTGGCGATACGCAGAATTTGCTCCGGCGATGAAAGATTCCTAGAAAGGTCTGAAGAGCTGGCTAAATATTTAATTTACCGAGGCTACGACAAAGACCTGATTGCGGAGGCAATCCAAAGGGCCAAACAAACAAACCGTGATGACCTACTCAGATATGGACAGAAAGAAAAGGTTGATAGGATACCATTTATTCTGACCTATCACCCAGACAATCCCAAAGTAGGTAAAATCATCGTAAACCACTGGCCAACCGTGCAATCGTCAGACATACTAACCTAATACTTCCGAACAGACCTGTAGTAGCTTACCGGAGACCAAAAAACCTAAAGGACATCCAAGTCAGGGCAAAGCTAACGCCAATCGCTAGTCAAAACCAACCTAGTCAATCTGGACCCTGTGGCGATAAAAGATGCAAAACCTGTCAACATCTGATAGAGACCAAGACATTCACTAGCACAGTGACTAAAGAAAAACTAAACATACATGGTCTAAACAAACCGTGCAAAACAGAGAATGTGATTTATCTCATCACACGTAAGATCTGTGGCCTTCAGTACGTCTGAGAAACTGAAAAGCTACACAAAAGGATAAACCTTCATAGATCTGATTGGATGACAAAAAAGCTGTACAGAAGCCCGGTCGCAGAACACTTCTCCTCCCCTGGCCACACTTTCAGTGACATAATACTTATCGCTATTGCTAACAACCACAGCTGGAGTTCCGAAACCAGGAAGGAAAAGGAATCATACTGGATACGCCGCCTTAGAACATTCAAACCAAGCGATCTAAACCAAGAAGACTAGAAAATGAAAACTATGCACTAGTAGAATTTAACATTTTCTAAATCTTCTTAGTATCCTTCAAATTTTACTATAAGAATAACAGGTATAGAATCAAATATCCGGGATATAATCTGCGTTACATATATACAAAAAGTAAAACTAGATGTCGCTTTGGCATGTAGACTTTTAGGGAATTATACAACGTTTTCAGTTTCCGCAACTAGTCTATACAATCTGGATGTATTTATAGTTTTAACACATGTGAAGACGGCCATGTAGATGTTTACAAACACAACGTTTTTGTGTTTATTTGTTTGTCGTATATATGTTTTGTATTTGCCTTTGAAAAAGACTCATTAAGAGTCGAAAGCGCTTAGGCTAGTTAGTTACTAGTTTCGTACTGTTCGTTGTCAGTTTATTGCACATATATATATATATATATATATATATATATATATATATATATATATATATATATATATATATATATATATATATATAATTGTGAAAAGAAGACTATATCCTAGAAACTCCCCTGCCCCGACAAAACATATTTTTGTCAGAAATATGTTACAAAAGCCTTATCATAAAAAGTTATCATCTTGAGCTAAAAAAAGGCTGCTGACAAAATGTTAACGTATAACTTTTTGGGGTGAGATATTCAGAGCAGTTTTATGTCTGAGGAAGCAATATGAATCCCCTATGGCAGTTTGAAAGGCCGTGATCGTATTCATATCAAGTAAAATTGTGCTACTGATCTCGTACAGTCCTTGGCACTATGGAGAATGTATCACTTTTGCCTGAAGACGGTGATAAATGAATTAGATGACCCCTCTTAAGTTATTTGTATATACTTAATTATATGAAAAATTCGACGGAAAGATATTCTCATCAAAGATTTTCGCCTCTTTAATCATGTTAGGTAGTATTGATCAATTTACGGTTATTGTGTATTGATGAATCTACGGTTGTGAATTTATTTTGGAATAAAATTTGAATTCAATTACATTGTTTCTCAACATGTCTTTCGTTACCAACCTTAGGTAGTTGAACAAAATGACCATATAATAGAAAGGTTTCTGCATTCGTATGGAACGCCAGAGCTGTCTTAAAATGACTACTTTTATTATATGATGCACAGACTTCTTTATATGGGTTCTTTTGTCCTTATATAATGTACTAACTTCTTTATAGCATATAAAGAAGTTTGCACATCATATAAGGATAAAAGCAGAAACGAGTTTATAATTTCCCATATAAATGCAGTAACCTATAAATAAATGAATACATATATCGAGAAAGAGATGGCCAGATATTGAGGTAAAGAAATTCATATATTAACACTATAACTTCTGCAAGACAAATAGAAAACAAAAATTTGCAATTTACATACAAACATAAGAATTATTTGCATTATGCATTTGTACGATAAGTCAGATTTAACTGCAAAACATTTTTGTTGGATAATTAATATTATTTTCAATATGACATTATGAGCCTGATTACTTGATAATTAAACGAGAAAAGACTCAATCAGAAAGCAGGAAGGTTTCAATCCACTGAATTTCAGAACTTTGCATACTTGTTAATTTTGCAAATTTTTGCTGGAGTGCTGTGGTATTGTGGGTCTTAAAGTTTGCGAATAGCGAATAGGTAAATAAAAACATTGACCTTCAAGATTTTATATATGTCATTGTTTAGTTATTTGCTCTATATGCATTTAATTTCCATTTTAAGTTAGATGACTGCGGGGAACGATCGATAAACAGACGCCGTGTAGATTACAGGCCTCGCAACAGGAGTTACTCTGATATAGTGATAATGACAAAAATATTTTTACTATGGCACGTACTTGTCATAATGATGGGAACTTTATGCATATGTTGCACAAAATTTAAATCAGCTTGAAAACTGGATATAATATCATAGACCTCATTGTGCCACTTGTGCCGTCGACATAAACTTGTCCGAGAGAATGAAAAATGCATCTTTTATCATCTGTTGCACCGTTATTGTCGACAAATTGCCCACCAACATGAGCGTGAAGGTGCATGTTGACTAGACTGATTACAATCACCAATGTTCCTAGGAAAAGTAATAAACCGTTTACAAAACGTTTTAGAGTCAAAACCTGTCAATTGCGAAAGCCACCAGAAAACAACAACAATCCATACTTCACATTTTGACTCATATTTGCCACTATAGATTGGATCTCGTGGTTATTGGCAAATATGATAATCATGTGATCAGACCCTGCTGGTTGCGTGTACAAAGTGCGCGAAGCACACAGGCGCCGCCCCGAATAATATGCGCCAACCCTTCAGAACGTTTGGAAACGCGCCAAACATTCTTCTCAAACACAAGAAAAACACCACTCGCCGGGAAGCATGTGATCTAGCTCTTGTTTAATAACATCATTGGAAATTCTATGACGACAGACTGTTTAGCCGATTTGTTACAATGTGCTCGTCAGCAATCCATGATTTTCCCCGAGATCAACTGGTGATGCAGAACTAGTAAGTTACGGTCATGTAGTGGATATAAGATAATTACAGGATATGTGGCGTCATGCCGAAGAAAGCACCGACAATTTTAAATTCCACGATACCACAGAGTTAACTATATCGAAGGATGCTACGATACACCAATCCACACATATAACGTGAATATAACTAGTTGTCTTGTCATCAAGAGCCTGTTATTGTGCAGGAGACCAATTGCATTTATGGGTTCTCATACAACAAATACAAATGCATGGAAACAGTTGGGAGCATATCCTAGTTGGTTAGGTTTAGGACATCGATCCGAAATATTTAACAGTACAGTTACGGTACAGTTTACTGCTTTACGAGTTACCCTTACCAAGATAATATTAGAATATTGCCCAAAAGACGAAAATGCTGTTATTATCTACCAGCAACACCAAAATTCGACCCTTGTCGTGCGTTTTTAAGTACAAAATGATTGCTGTGAAAATCAAGGCATGAAAACTATCACTGTTCTTATTCAGTCTCGAATTTGCCATAGAAAGGGAGAACTGGAGAAATGTTACAAAATTAAGAGAATGTAATTAAAATATTTTCGAATCTTTCTGCATGCTGCTCTAAGAATGAAGCAATATCTTTATTATCAGGAAATAAAAATCTTTTTTTTTTTAAAGTGGATGTAGTTTTCTCTTGTCTGTAACCATTTTTACGATACGTGCCATTCTTTGTATTACCTTGCCACCGTCCCTCAACATTTCCTTGTTGCCAGAATTAATTTGCATTTAAAATATAATTATTAAAATGTCATAACTGTGAAGTTAGTTGACTATCAGTTTAGTACACGACGTACAATATGCATGAAAGAGATGACCTGTTACACAAAGTTAAGCTTTATTTTGGTGAAAAGGCGGATGAAGAACACCAGATACTGTTAGCAGAAGGTGACAGACATGCTATAATTTATAAGAAATGCTGTACTTTTATCTTCCATTAAATGCTTTTTAGAATATGTATAGCACACCGTCAACCGCTTGATATCCATATTTGTGTACTAAACTCAATTCGGAAAAGGTATACATGAGCATAAAACCATAATTGTCACGCCTTTGTTTTTTAGTATTTATACAATTTCAACCTTTCTGATGCAGTATAAAAGTATCCCATTCCAAGAAACTTTTTGAATTGCCGAATAAGCAAACAATATTCTGACTTCCATCAAAAATTCAAAACTTTGCACGTAAGTGGTTGAAATAATCAGTTGCAACTGACGTCAGGCATATATCGGATATATTAACGTCCAGCTTGCAAACCAGCTCGTAAATGCAACAACATTATAGCAACAATGAGTTTAATATTTACCGCTGCTCTCTTTATCTTACGACAAACATGAGATCATGAACAAATCGAGAGGAATATTTGTTTTTGCAAAGGTCTGATTCAATGCCATTTTGTTTATTAAAGGTCTTGGAACCTAGAAAGATGGCTGCTAGAAAAATTAAATCTAATGATCGGATGTAAAAAAAATCACAATATCGTAGAAGTTTGCATAATAAAAACTTAAATTTCAGCTTGTACACAAAGGACAGAGACCCTGCTTTTACTTTAGTTTTTTTTTGAAGCAATGAAAAACCACGTTGCATGATTACCGTTTTCAGAGAAAATCTGTGAAAACTAATCAGTGCTTTATTTATTCTCTAAAATTAGCAAGTATGTTTTAGCTGGGCTTGTTATATCTTATTTTGTCAGTTTCCATTGATCATAATGGTATCAAGTGGGATAACAAAAGTTATTGGCTCCGTATTTTTAGTGGATCAAATATTATTCCATTTTCTGATAACTTTCATCACGAGAATTGCTATGTCTATATGGTTACTATTGCCTTGACTTTTATCTTGTTTCCAAGTTTCCAGACAATTGTACAATCTAAAATATTCCCATACTATATGACACATTATCTCAAATATTATGGGTGCAGTAAGCAGTTAATGCACTTTTTAACTAACTGCTGACACATGAGCAAATTGGGAACTTTCTCAGCTGTTTGAGGAGGTGACCCCATTTTATTAAAATAGTAACATATGGAGCGCTATATATATATATATATATATATATATATATATATATATATATATATATATATATATATATATATATATAATAGTGTTGGCTGCAGATAAGCAACATAAAATTTGGCGTCCTTCTGCATTAACTAAATATTGTAAATACAATCTCGATTCAGATGTTTTACTTTTAACTTAACTATTTTATTGCAAACCGTTAATTGACCTATCGCAGTGAAGCAGCTCTATTTGCTAATAGTTGGAAATTACCATGATTATTTGCAATCTCTTATATAACATCAGCCGTTTTACTCTGTCACTGGATTACTTTACTCAAAACTACTGATTTAGCTTTGGTACACATTTAAAATTTAGATAATGTAAGAAATTCTGTTCGTGGCAGAATGTTAATTCTTACATATAGGAGAACGAGGACGTTCGACATAGGCTGTATGCATTCCGAATCGCCAAGTTTCTTCAAAGGAACGTAGCCTTTGATCAGCTTTGGCTACTAGGATGGCAAAGTCTGCCTTACACCCCTAATGAGGAGACCGCCAAGAGGTCATATAACATAATTAATTTTACTATATATTCTCTACATTTGTTTCTCAGTACTGAACTTTCCACTGTGATAATCTAAAATACCTTCAAAGATGACTTTACGGTGAAAGTTCTTGTCAAGAGTTGACCAGCATTTTTTTGAGAGTCTGAATTGTAAACAAAACATCATGCAACGGAACACAAACTTCACTTCCGAATCATCACCATAACCTTATTACTCAATGGGCACTGCCGCCGAAATACACACAGACAACCACATCATAAGCTCACATTCTAAAGAATAAACAATTGCTTTTAAATCCTTACCAAGAATGCCAAAATCTAATTCTTGTATCACCACCAAACGGAGACAGGAAAAAGTGACCTAAAAATAGATTGGGACTACATTCGTGGGTACTGAGCCGGATTTTATTAATTGTGTACTGATGCCAAGAGTGGAGCCGTTGACGCCTAGTTAAATTCAACGGGCCAATCAAATATAGTCGACAAGAGGGCTATATCTGAATTGGGACGTGGTCTAAAGTTTAGGCAGGATCAGGCATCAATTGTAGAAAAACTTCGTTAAGAATTCTGAAAGAGTACAAACGCGTGAGTGACTCAGACCACAGGTCCAATGTAAGGTAGCAGTGTGGTTAAGCGAGTTCTATAGAAAGGCCATTTCGAGAGTCGTGGTGACTTATCTCGCAAAGGGGAATTGGAATCGGATTTAAAAACTTCGAAAGAATCTTCAAGGGTGAATGTGAGAGGTGGCGCAATAGTATTAGAAGGGAAAGAAGTCAAGAGAGAAAGGAAGGATAAGTAAAAGAGAAAGTAAAATAAGTACAAAAAGGCGAAAGAAAGGAGAAAGGAGGAAAATGTGGAACCAAGGAAAGAAGGAAGGAAACAGATAATGATTTAAATAGATATGTATAATGAACATAACAGAGTATCGACTGTTCCACGTGTAGATCGGAAAATTCCGGATGATGAATTAATTTGTTAAATGGAAATTAGTCTAACCAGGCCAATTACTATGTCTATTGTAGTGGTCATAAATTGAAGTCTTGATATTAATTATATGTATTAATTTGTTTCTTTACATTTTTAAAACAATTTATCTATTGATTCTTGAGCTGTTATATGTCTCTAGGAATGCCTGGGTGGTGACTCGATCATGATCTTGTAAAGAAGGATAACCAAGGCATTCCTTTTTATGTTTATTGTCTGTCGTGTTAGGTTTCTGTTTTGTAATTGCCTTTGACAAAGCGGCAGTCAAAAGTACTTAAAGGTCACCGGCCACACTCCAACATTTTTCTGTTTACATCAGATTTGCTTTACATGATTAAAAGTGGTTATACTCGCACAAAAAGAACAAAACAATTATCAAGTATAAAAAAATAATTTAATTACTCAAAAAAGACGTATAAAAAGCAATTACTACCCCTTAGATACGATTTTCCACCTATAGAGGACGCCAGCAAGAAATGACAGACATTGATACCCACAAGACGAAGTACATGCCTCTTGTTGTCGAAAAATAAAATATTATAAACCATGGATATGAAACATTTAGATGCAACCACTGAAAACTAATTTTTCAGCCTTAGATCGATATGCGTGCGCAACGCACTAAATTGTGTCGCTTTCAAAACTGTTCCATTGTTTCAATTGATTTTAAAAATTCCCGTTGATAAAGGTAAAAAGGAATCAATGTTGGCTTCTCTAGGTCGGATGACTTTATTTTCTTTTTTTAAAAAAAGAAATGCGGCACACTTAATAGAATCGAAAGGAACCAAATTTAACTTCCGTATGTCGGCAGTCTTCATAAGAAAAATCGGCGCACTTAATGAATACCAGAGTAAGTCTTCGGGGTTGCTTACTTTGTAATAAAAAATCTTTTTATTTGATATCCTATCGGAAACTTTAAAGAAAGAGTTATTTGCTCGCTCCAAATTGCGTTTATCCATCACTCAGGCTTATATTTGTTTCCCAGATGTGATCTTAATTTATGGTAACCGGGCAAATATTATACACAACAATAACGTGCTTTTATAACACTTTTGTAACCCATACTAGCGAAAAGATTATCAATTGTACTCACAGTGGATGTATTTTAAAATAATAATTTTTATTTGCGAGATACCGTCGTATAGTTATAAACCTGGATACAATACAATATTGATCAGTTTGCACCTTGAAACGTCATGCCTTAATGGCAGTTGCCTTCGAGCAATCGGGTGATATTTTCGTCTATTTTGTGATTTTGTTATTTGACATAAGCAATACACACTACATAATGGACGCGTACGCAAACGGGCATCCTCTACATACACGGAGTTCGTGGGTATGTTTTTTTTTTAATAAATTTCGCATGATGAAAAAAAGGAATAAAAAATGATAATAATGCAAGGCTAGTTTCTTTCATTGTATTTTCAAAAAAGTGTATGTTTATCATTTTTTTTGTACCTTGCAAAGGAGGAGTGCACAAATTCAACAGAAATTTAATTTATTCTTATTTGTATCGAGTAAGGGAGCAAAAAAGACTGACAATATTGACTAGTAATGACAAGCTTTTAATTTACGCGCGCACACACTAAGTCAACTTGAAAAAAAACCCCAATGACATTAACTGGTAAGACCTTCATATTGCAGCAACATTGACAACATGATCAAAATTTTTTTTTTTCTCTCTCTCTCTCTCTCTCTCTCTCTCATTAAATATATTTGTTTTAACACCTCATATCTGTATTTTCTCTCATACATTTGTCCTTTGCAAAGTATGATTATTTTACTTGAAAGTATGTCAATTTTGTTTAAATTTAGTTTTTTTTTCTTCTTAAAACTTATTCCTAAAACGTATCTTACATAGTATCTATTTGTTGTTTTAAGAAAAATGCATTGTTCAAACTATTGTTACAGTGAACCGAATTGTCTTTCAAGTTGGGCCGAATTATCTGGGACCAAACTGACTATAATCCGGCATTGATAATACTACTTTCCCATCCCCTCACACTGCTCTATCTCACAACTTGAACTCATTTTTCCCATCATCACTCTTTTGGTTACATCCATATGCAATACAATGCATCATATTTGCTGTACAAATGCATGACAGAAAGATATAGCACATAGACATTTACGTTGGGAAATTAAACACTTGAATGGCTAGGATGACTAGAAGGGATACCATTAAGTCATATCCTTGTTTGGCACTCGGAAACTACCAATTAGTTACGAAGATTGACTAATAATTTTTTTCATCCTCAAAAGTGGATTTTTAAATATTATTAAGCATTTTAATGGTATGCATACATAAGAAATACGTTTTGTTTATGACTATAATAATGTCATACGTTTGTACAATATAAGTGGCCGGTGACCTTTAATCAAGGTACAAAAATAGTTATGCATTGGTTGTTTTCAGTTCTTCAGAGTTACTTAGATAATCACAAACACACACTATGCATTTGAATGGATCATAATGACATCATATCTATAAGAAAAACAACAGACACCGTGAACATCATGTATTCATAGTAGAACAAAATAAACATGCAGTCTATAAATGTCAAAATAAATGTTTCTGTAAAACGTTTACTTATTTTCTGTATAATTATATCTTGCTTTGAAAGTCAAGAATATAAGAAAAGCACGAGAATTCGACTCTGACGTTCTCATTTTGGATTTAAAACTTAACAATATTCATATTCATATTAACAATGGATATTAATTGTAGCATAATAAAACTATATGGAATCTTCATTGAAATAAAGTCGATAAGCTCAATTTAAATTCATACACCGATGCTTTGAAAGATTGATTTAATCCGTTGGGATGGTTCATTAGAAACATCAATTTAAATTAACGGTGTGATTTCCACATGAATGAGTCGTAAAAGACATTAACGTAGAGAGCTATGAAATGTCCATATAGATGTTTCGTTGTCTATCGTGAGAAAAGCTTCAGTGATATTAAAGGAAAAGTAAAGCTATAGCAAGGACTTCACATTTTTAAGAATGAAGTCTAATATTCTTTTGATTATATGTCTATTAAGCATGAAATATTCTGAAGAAGCCACCCCCTTTCCTGGCAAGTATTCTTTATTATCTTTGGATTTTCATAGTGAATATTTTCATTGGTCAGTGTTTGAAGATTTATAATTTTTTTTTGAATATAAACTAACATGTGTCGTCTACAGCAGCTTAGAAGACAAACTATACTTATTGTTATTATTATTATTATTATTATTATTATTATTATTATTATTATTATTATTATTATTATTATTATTATTATTATTATTATTATTGTTGTTGTTGTTGTTGTTGTTGTTGTTGGTACGATTTCATTATTCCAAGACACATATTGTTTTAACTTTAACTGTAATCAAATATAATTTTAGTGTGTGTGTGTGTGTGTGTATTTTAATTATCGCACACAAACTGCCAGTGAAGTTATGGCACCAATATGACATAAGTGTCAACATTGAAACTAACCAAAACTGCTAGTGTATTATTCACTCCAAGAAACTGAAAGTTTAATTTGTCGGACATGTGAAAGCCAAAAGGTGTCAGAATTAAAAGAAGGGAAAAAAATGGCCTACAATATGCACACTATAAGACATGTTTAATATTGAATGCTTTGGTTCATTTACTACCTACATTCCCGCAAAGCAACCCACTTTACGTGTGGTGATGCAACAGGCCTGTCTTCATAGCCCAAAATGATACATCATGGACCCTACAAATTGAACTTACACAACTATAAATGTTGCATTGATCAGTTTCAAATATATTTTCATAAATCTATTTTAATTCAATAGTTTAGAAGTCTGAAATTTTATTTATTGTTCAAAACACGTTGGGTTAGTTGTAAATTTATTTTAAAACATTTATCTACGTAACTTGTGACATGTAAATCTATTATAAGCAAGTGTAACTGTGGATATAATTCAACGCCATGTCACGCCTGTGAAAAGAACATAGCATATATGCACAAAATATATTCTACAGTACTCAACAATACTGCATCTAGTCACAAATACTGCTTTTAACATGAGATAAGTCTTATCAAATAAAACATCAAATGTTAGTATGTTCGGTGTTTTTAAAGACAATCATATACAGACATTTGTGTCATGGCGTTATTTGAATCATATGATAAATATACGTCAAAGTGTGGTCTTTCTCATTATAATTCATCTTCTGTTCTTCATGCTTGATAGGCAACCTACATTACGCAATGTTATGCACTAGTAATTACTCGTGCCAAAACTGAGCTAATATCCTCTATTGACTGTAGGTAGAGATAGAGAGAAAATTATTATGGTGGTCTAAGGTATCGGAAGTATCGAGATGGCTACATCTTGAGACCATTTAAAGCAAGCGAACTCTAAAAGGCAGAGTTTGAGAAAAGTAATTTGCATAAAGTTAATGCAACAAATTTAAATTGAAGGCAAAAATTGATGTATAGTTAATAAGATTTCGACATTGATTATGAAAAAGAACAACAATTACAATACATCAAAATTAGAAATCTTCAAACAGTTGTCAAAGCTGAAACCAATTTTCTGAGTACATCTAATTTCTTTTACATCGAACAGTGTGCCAAGCGGTCGGGCATATTGGAGTGGCAAATATAGTTTTTTACGGAACTCAGGACTGGGTACAAGTTTCCGGAACTGACACAGGTAAATCTCTCTCTCTCTCTCTCTCTCTCTCTCTCTCTCTCTCTCTCTCTCTCTCTCTCTCTCTCTCTCTCTCTCTCTCATACACACGCACACATACACGTACATGCGCACGTGCACATACATACCCCTGAACAGATTTAGATCTGGCGAAAAATTATTCTTTTTATTATTATTATTATTATTATTATTATTATTATTATTATTATTATTATTATTATTATTATTATTAGTAGTAGTAGTAGTAGTAGTAGTAGTAGTAGTAGTAGTAGTAGTAGTACTGTGTGATTTAGACTTTTAACGTGGCTTTTAACAATTTATCAGTCATATTGCTACGACGTCTGCAGTGTGACAGCTTATAGTGATGTCTAGCACTGGGGCATCATGCCGCAGACATGTGGCATAATGTTCCACCCAGTCACATTATTCTGACACCAGGCCGACCAGTCCTAAAACTAACCTCTTAACGCTGAGCGCTAAGCGAGGCAGCTGTTATTAGCATTTTTGAAAGACTTTGGTATGACTCGGTCGGGGTTCGAACACGCGACCACCCGCATCCGAGGCGTACTCTCTAAACTCCAGGCCACCTGAGCGGCTGTAGTAGTAGTAGTAGTAGTAGTAGTAGTAGTAGTAGCAGCAGCAGCAGTTGTAGCAGTAGTATTAATAGAAGTAGTTGTAGTAGTAGAAATAGTAATATGGCTATTGTTTTTATTATTCGAACTCCCGCCTTAAGACGAAGATCAGGGACACTGATACAATGGTGTCACTAGGAGGTGGTGGTGGTTGTGTGTGTGTGTGTGTGTGTGTGTGTGTGCGGTCCGCACCGGGTGACACAATCAAAATGTGTGATTCAAAAATGACTGTTTATAAAATTTTGGACCTTTTGTGTAAAAAGGAGGTCCATCATGAGTTACCTCATTGGGTGACACCAACCTTAGTGTCGCCACTGTACTGATGTACTTATTATCATCTGCTTATAAGTAGATAGATAGATAACATGTAGATAGGATTAGTAAGTACGTACATAAGTATCCCCTACATCAAATGATGAATATACGTTAAAATTTGTTTCAGGAAAACACAATCGAAACGAAAATGAGCCAACTTGGTGTTTCAACTTCCTCAGAACTTCACACATGCATGAGAACTATTGACATATTTCAAATATATTTTTAAAAAAGTTAGAGGCAAAACACATGTTTATACGCTATATTCGTTACCAAAGTAATAACTTATGGTATACCATGGGTATTAATTGGAAATTATTTAAAACCCAATCTTTATATGTTACATTATTATATACATTCTTTAGTTTGGGCTCAACATTTATCTATGTAGGTTGTATTTAAGCTAATGGCAAGTTTTATAAAAATAATGTTTAAATAGCTAATTTTTGTTAATAACTACGGTGTGCACTTTAAGATAATATTTTGAAGCATGTTGACATGGTCTTTTAACCTAAGAGAGTTCTGTAAGACGAGTTCATATTTTCCATTACAAATGCCGTAAGCTTTTTATTATATGCTCATTTTCTTATTCTGTCTACGACTTTATTATATAAACAAAAATACATTACAAGATTCATCACTACACAACACCAATATTAATGCGCACATACCTCTGCCCAGCGAAATTTGAACTTATCGCGCGCTGAACATCACTTCGACAGGAATTGTCACTTTGGTCCACTTAAATATTGAAACTAAGAATCATATTGTGAATGAATGCGCATTTCAACAACTTTTCCACTTGGTGGTCTGGTATGAATAGATTTTGGAACATTTATTGATTCTACTAAATTTCTCATAAATATAAATATATATATATATATATATATATATATATATATATATATATATATATATATATATATATATATATATATATATATATATATATATATATATATATATCTCACATACATTAAAAAATAACATGCATTTAAAGTGTTGGTATAAAGCAATTTGATATACCATTACTATTACTATTGGTATATCTTTTTGTAATCCGCCCATGGCGCAATAATACGCATATATAAACATTCTCGCGAGAGTCTGTAGTTGATTATAAATCAAGGATCAATTTTCACACATTAATCAATAGTGATGTATGAAGATAAGGATGAAAAGTATTAATGATCTCCGTTTTTTAAATGAATTTAATATGGTACACATTTTCATCACAATCCTTTCTGTGTTCTGTTCTACCCTTCCGTCTCATGCATAACTGACAAATTGCGCAGAAATGTGGAGTGGGAGAGAAAAAGAATTTAGGCTGGATTAAAATCTTGAAACAGAAATTACACCAAGTAACCTACAAGAATATGGTTTGTCGTAACAATACACGTGCACATTACTTGTGATTTATCTACAGTGTTTATCAATGATGCAAAATTGCAAACCAGGTGGATATGTGGCAATAAAGTCCTCAGTTACATGGTACACATGCTGTGATGTATTTTATCTTATGTTTTGTTGTTGTGCTCTTAAGCATACTATAATGTTCCAAAAATCTTTAATTATTATTATTAATTATTAAATATGAAAATGTCCAAAGGTCTCTCTCTCTCTCTCTCTCTCTCTCTCTCTCTCTCTCTCTCTCTCTCTCTCTCTCTCCATTCCAGTTATGTTCCAAAAAAGATCTAGTGTTGAAGGTGTTGATGTGTCTGTAGGGGGCTCTGAAGTGGTGTTGAACCAACAGTCTTTTGATGAATCACAAAAATATAATCCAAGATATCCTTGTCTGAAATGACTAATTCCATTTACTATCGATTGATGGAATAATATGCTTTCCATAAGGAAATGTAACATTAAATATCGTTTAGAAATATTGTCTTAGGACATTTCAGGTCGCTTTAGCAGTGGCGATTATTAGATATTTCACTTTTTGGTGAGCTGTTCAAATTGATTTTCACATAATATTTTATCAAAATCAAGATATTTTAATTGATTTTCAGACACTGCGTACTTTATTAATGACCCTGATACGGTATTTCCTTGTTGTGGAGTCATAGAAGAATGGGATGCCTATTTTAAATTTGCCGGACCCATCAAATTTGACATCTGGAGGTCAACTGATGGTAAAAATTTCAAGCTAGTTGGTTCAAACGAGTTATCACAAGGTGAGCTAACACACATAGTCACACAGACATACACACAGACACAGACACAGACACACACATACACACACATAAACACACACTGAGACACGGGCAAATGCTGACATTTAATTAGTTTTAAGGCGTAAATCTGAATTTTCAAAACTACACAAATAATTCATACAAAATATATGAAAAATTCAAAAACCGACTTTATTGCGGAACTAATGCCTCCTGTGTTCGTTCCATTTCGTCAAAATATATTTTGTAATGCATAACTGCCGTACATAATAGCAAAAGATAATGACGGATGGATAAATTGATCTCATATTCACTCATGCCTGATTTATTCTTAGGAGTATATTATAAAATCTGAATCCCATAAAATAGCATAACAGCCAGAAATGACATGAAATGACATTATCAAAGGTAAAACTGCGGTTCCTAACTTTCAGCAGAATCGCTACAGTATGTAGTTCTATCCCTTTTGTGGCTTTTCACAGTCATTAGAATAGAAAAAAAATCTCTGTATAATTTTTTAAATATTCTATACTGTATTATCATCCACCTTGGAATCGTGATGAAAATACGAGGAACGTGTAGAACACAGATATAATTATTACCATTTTTCCAAAGTGGTAGATATAAAATAGTCGTATTAGATTTTATCAAAACAAAATCGGTTGATTCACCAAAGGACAACTTTCCACGAGTATCCGGAGGAGCTTTATGACGAGCACAACGGCTTTTCTCTGACTCATGAAATAATCATCGTTTAAAAGGATTAGACGAGGGAGTGTCAGTGCAATTGCGTGAATGAACTGTGAAGTAATTTAAAAGAAAGCGTAAAATTTGTTCAAAGCCTGATATAAGAAGGAGTGATACACAGTTCGCGATCTGAAACTAGCAGATGTACATAAAGCTAAAATTATGCAAACCCTAGGTTTGCATAACTTGGTAGCTAACCAAATACAGGCCCAAACACAGCATAATTTGAAAAAAACAAATATTTATTTAAGCTGATGAGTAAAGCAGCATGATCATAGGGAACTTATGAAAGCTGATCCAGGTAGATCTTTCGAAGTCTGATAGGGAGCGTGAGGAAAACAAGGTGTGTGGCATGGTTGCCGATTCAGAGTTTCTTTATGTTGTTGGTAGAAATGTTAATTAGATCCAAATATTTACTTAGATAAACTGTACCCACAATTAAATGTATGAATTACCTTTTGCCGGCTCTCCGTTTTGCTCAGTTTATATTTACAACTCGTTTGAATATTAAGTTTATACGCAATTTTGAACGTATCCTCACGACCAAATATGAGCATTCGTCTTGGTACTTGCGTTCGTTCATTTCGTATCAGAACGATGCTCTCGTCCTTTCCCACGGAGAATTCTGCTGCATCGGCTTATTCGTTTTTTAAAAAAACGTGTGAATCATCTACCTTACTCTTCCATTAGAAATTTAGAAATTTGCCTGTTCAGCAACTTCCCACCAGGTCTAAAATTTGTTGAACTTTGGATACAAGAGAAATGTATTTTGTGGGTTTTTGCACTTGCACGTAAAAGCACAATCTTTATTCAAATACTATACAGTTGTTGTAAAGAAATAGATAAAATTAATCTCAATACATTTTAGTGGAAAATTACTTTCAATATGGTTTAATAAAAATGCTTTTAATACAATTTAGAGAGAATTTCACTCTTAATACTTTTACTCACAAATTCTGTCCTAATGTATAAAAAATGATAAGTTGAAATCTGCAGATTGAAAACTGCAAGTACAAATAGTAAAACTTACTGTGTTAACTGTTTATAACATTTGTTATTTTCCTATATTTTTAGAAAGTTTTTTTTTGTTTTTAGTATTTAATCCATTTGACACCATTATACTGTATACATTTCTATTGTCTGTAATTTTGTCTCAATAGTGTCTCAACCGGGAGAAGTAGTGTACAATGTTCCGTCTGGAGCTCAATACACGGTACTTCCTGGAGACTATATAGGATGGTAATAAATGATTTCGAATTTTCAACTATTTATCATTATATTCTGCATATTTGTATTCTATTCTATGCCATTGTTACCACTTTACATGCATGTGTATTCTATGTCATTATTTACCACTTTACATGTACATATATTCTATGTTGTTACTACCAATCTACATTTACCTGTATTCTATGCCGTTATTACCACTTTCAATTTATCTGTATTTAATGTCGTTATT
Organism: Potamilus streckersoni; assembly: GCA_016746295.1. Lineage (NCBI taxonomy): Eukaryota > Metazoa > Mollusca > Bivalvia > Unionida > Unionidae > Potamilus > Potamilus streckersoni. Next base: position 2,093,564 of record JAEAOA010002037.1, on the reverse strand, counting down.
ACCGATTTACGTTTATATGTATTTCATAATTAAATTTATAAAGCCCTGGAGTGTATGTACGTGGTATTATAATGTGAACATACATATAGCGTTGAAAAAAAAGTTAAATGCTCAAGTACATGGTTTAACTATATTAAATAAGCTTATGCAGAGATTTTTGAAAATGATAAAATAGGTATTTTTTTTTAAATCTTGTATTTTAAAGGTACACGCTTTAAACAAATGATGGGGTACACGCCTACTGAGGTAGAATTTTTCAAGCTTCGGCCGAGTTCTTTCTGTGTGGGTTTGTCGCTAAGCTGGTAAACGGCTGAGTCGCAAAAAGGCAACACGTACTTAATCAGGGCTCAATAATCATATGCACGGAGTGTTGTTTACCATATTTAAAATTATGTTTGTTTTCTTACATTTTAAAGGTATACGCCATTAAAGGAAATGATGGCTTGCACTCCTAACATTACTGGTGAAGCGACTGACGTAGAATTTTTCAAGCTACGACCAAGTTCTTTCTCGATGGGTTTGTCGCTAGATTGGTCAATGGCTGAATCGCAACCAGGCTACACATGTTTAATCAGGGCAAGATATGGTGTCAGTGAGTACTCTTTTCCGTCCTTTACACATTATCTGGTCCATCCGGTAAATTGCATTATAGAAAATTGTCACTTCCGGTGATCCTTCCTTCGTCTGTGTTTTACTTTGTAGTAATGACATGAAAATAAAAATTTTTGTTAAGAACTACCTTTACAATTTTTCTTGCGTTAATGTAAACTGTTTTACCGATCTTGCGTTTAATCCCACCACGAAATAATCATTGCACTGGTCATTGCAATGTTTAATCTTACAACAAGACAGATATTGAAAAGGTTACATTTTCGCTCCAGTATATTTTGGGTTATCTTCCACAATTCAATCTATATTTTATTGAGTATTTCCTGGATTCATCTTAAAATATTCCAGAGCCTGTACTTACTATATCAAACATGTAAGATAAGTGAAAGTTATGTTGTTGTTGGCTATCAGGTTCTTTATAAAAAACAAAGCAAAGCAAAGAAAACAAAATAAATAAACAAAAGCCATATTATATTAAATGGCATATACATGATTCGCAGTGAGAAAATAGTTGTGAGAGCACGGGGTTCCATTTCTTTCTTACTTCTGAAGTAAGACCTTTGTACACAACAATCCATGCATAATATTTATTCTTACAAGAGAGTCGATTAATTATATATCAACTACCTTCAAAAGTGTTTTGAATAAAAGCTGTAGTTGATATTTTTATGTTACAATAAAGATGCTGTTTTATACTCATCGGCAGCAAGGAAGGTAGAATTTGTTAGAATATGTATATGATATTTATGTTTATAATTGGATGGACATTCAGCTGAATCAGTGTCTACCAAATTGCATTGTAATTGTCCTTTTGTGACAATTATCATTAATAGAACGCTATTTTTCAACACCTTTTATATTTTCGTTCTTACACCTCTGTAAATTCAATTGACGATGTCATACAATTTCCATCGAAAACAAGTTTAATGTGTGAAATGTATTGATAATAATATTTACGAATAAATATATATATTTTTTATTTCATCACAGATGAACCTCCTACGTTTGTGAACCTGGACGCAGAGATCCGAGTTTATCCTCCTATACCTATTGGCACTGTCATCTATATAATTGATGCCACAGATCCCGATATCTCAGACACTACAATCACACAACTCACGTACAGGATGATCAGTGGGAACTGGATTTTTTCATTCAATCCGACCACAATTATTAAACTTTTCGCCAGTCTGTCCGTTTTGTTTCTTTGTCAAAATTTGTTTGGTGCCGCGGGCATTTTACCCCGACCGTATATATGTATGTATGTATGTATGTATGTATGTATGTATGTATGTATGTATGTATGTATGTATGTATGTATGTATGTATGTATGTATGTATGTATGTATGTATGTATGTATGTATGCATGCATGCATGCATGCATGCATGCATGCATGCATGCATGCATGCATGCATGCATGCATGCATGCATGCATGTATGTATGTATGTATGTATGTATGTATGTATGTATGTATGTATGTATGTATGTATGTATCTTAAGCTTGGACTCGTAACAAATAAATAAAAATAAATAAACTGAAAATCGCGTTTGAAGAAGTTCAGCTTAGACATATCCATATTCCCTCTAAAAATCACCAGCACACATTATAACTATTTCTGATTAGCTACTTTACAACAATAGCTATATCAATGCATTTGTTATGCAATGACATCATTTTAACTATCTCACTATCTTAGTGACCAAATTTTTCCCTCTCTCTCTCTCTCATATATATATATATATATATATATATATATATATATATATATATATATATATATATATATATATATATATATATATATATATATATATATATATATATATATATATATATATATATACCATAATTGCTCTGGCGAAGTACAACATAACTCTCTATAGCTTGTAGCTCAGGTTGTTTGTCACAGATGTATGGTCATCCAATTCCATGTGCGCATTTAAATATAAAAAGAAATCCACGCACATAAATGGTCATAATTCCATTGTTTTCTTGTAAATATGGCTATACAAAGTGTTTGGATTTTGTACTAAACAAAATGTGTGAACATAATTAAACATAGTTTTCTGCCGGTTTATTCTTAGAACCTTTATAAATTTGTATCAATTTATAAGCGTGAAATAACAGACACATTTTCCATCTGGATTGCTTTCGTGTATATATATATATATATATATATATATATATATATATATATATATATATATATATATATATATATATATATATATATATATATATATATTAACATGCTTCATGCAATATTTCGCTAGCGTCCTCATCGGTAATTTCTCAAACACTTAACATAATATCTCAAAGGACAAGTGAGTGTGGCAGCTGACCTGACACCTTACGTAGGATACCAGTGTATCAATTTTGAAGTGGAAGATATCTGCACAAATAAGGATACAGGATCTCTCTGTATTGTCATTTATAATGAGGTATTTTCCATTTTTACCATCTCTCTCTCTCTCTCAGGCATTTATTTTTTCGCTTATTCTTTTATTTCCTTGAATCCTTGAGCAGGATATATTTTTGACAATCGTCAATCTCTTCGTTATTAAATTTTGAAATAACAGTCTAATTAATGTGTTTTTGGAGATTAAAAACATATTTACGGATGCACTCGTTTTTTATGTAACTATGTATGTAATACGAAGCATATTTATCTTCTTAGGTGCTTTCTAATCCAGTATTTAACCTAGTATGTATCTATTGATCTGATCGATCATTTGATAGATTAAATTATCTGTCTTTGAGTGTGTCCAAACTCACTTATATATGTCTGTCTGACAACATAATGTGTCCAAACCATGCGTATATCATTTCATCTGCCTGATTATTATACGTTTTTTTTTCTTCAATTTTTCTTCAGCCACCAACAGTTAAATGTAATCCGATAACAGCCACTGTTATAGAAACCACAGCTGGAAATATTGCCTTGACGACCGTGGATGTTTCAGACCCTACTGATGATGTCACTTGCTATTTATCAAATACATCTCCGAAAAATAGTCCGTTTTATTTAATACAAGAACTTTTCGGTAATCGTTCCACCAGGACCATAACTATAATATGCATATACATTTGTGGTTCAATAACAGATATGCAGCAGATTATTTTCACTTGAAAGACATTAATTTTGTTCTAAAATCATTAATATATTTATCACATGAAATGCTGAAGGACGTTAATTGTGTTCTAACATCGTTAATGTATTTATCACAAGAAATTCTGATGTCAGCAATTAAGAGCTCTCCTGCTTGAATTCTAATAAAAAGTGAATATTATTAGTATCATATGAACATTTCATTATGTATCTAGTTCTTATTTGATTAGATCTTAATAATATATTGCCTGTTATTCAATGCCACATGTATTTCAAAATTCCTTAAGAGTTCTACGTATACTGTCACATTCAATATTTATGTAGTTGATTTCCAAAATATTTGTAAAAAAAATTATTCGTAAAATGCTATGTTTCCAGAATACAAGATTTATATGGACCCTAATCCAGGATTTCGTCAGGCTACAAGAGATACCTATAGCGTGTACGTTACTTGTACCGACAAGAAGAATTCCACCACAGCGAAGTGCGATGTAAAAATACTCCCAAGTGCTCCGCCACAATTCACAAATTTACCAGGTAATGGGCTTATTGATTTTAGTATATACATGTGTAACAACGATTTTGGGTATATAAGACTCCCGAACTCTGAATTCGAAAGAGTACTTTTGGTGCAAACATTATAAATCGCTCCACTACATAAACGGTGCCAGAAAATTCTAAGAATTATAAAAAATTGTAATGTACTGCATTGTAGTGATAAAAAAGAAGCCACAATCTGTTATTGTTACCATTATGTAGTCTGTTACGGTAATATGGATAATAAGGTATTTTATTTATTCCACTAATTATTCTTCCGCTTTCTTTCTCTCTATCCCTCCTTTCCTCTTCCCATACTTCTCTCCCCTTTAAATCACATTTTATACGAGTTAGGGTCTTTAACTACTTGGAGATCTTCCTGTAGCCCAACTCCAATTTCTTCCTTGAAGCAGTACAAATACTTGATATTAAGTATTATATGTTGTCGTAAAGATAAAACGCAATGTTAAAGTTTTGTGTCAAAGTTTTAAAAGTCATATTAACGATAGGGATTGTTGTTGCTGTTTATTGTTGAAGGGCTTAACGCCATTTTTCAGCAAATGATTTACATGGCGGCCAGTATAAATGGTGAAGGAAGAAACCGAGAGGAAAACCCCAGAAAGATCCACTGAACCACAAGAAGCTGCTGGCAAGCTTTCTCACATGCCTACATTGGCCGAATCCGAGACTCGAACCCACGCAGACAGAGGTAAGATGGCAGTGATCCGTAGAGCTGAGCGCTTTGGATCACTTGGCCACTCGTGGCCCCAATGGTGGGGAAAGATATGGGGACAATGTATATGGAATGATACACGTGGGTTGTTGGAGCAGAATCCTTGATCTTTAGCTGAAAGTTTTAGAAATAAAGTACTTTTCTATTTAGTTTTGTACCAAAATATGCAATTACTTATGTTTCTTCAAATGTACTTTAGTACTTCACATTTTGGTATGCGGTACCCTATTATCTGCCACGAGATCAGAATGCTTTGTACAGGAAATATTGTTAATTCTATTTAAAATAATAATTAGAGTCATCGAATACAATAATAATAATAATAATAATAATAATAATAATAATAATAATAATAATAATAATAATAATAATAATAATAATAATAATAATAATAATAATAATAATACATTTTGAATACTTTGTCATTCTTAAATGATAAGTTATACTAATTTTCATATCGTGATCTCACTGATTATTTCTTTTTATTTTTCTCAGGTCTAGTTCTCCTCAGCACGGCTAATGTCAATACAGACCCAGTGTATTCTGTGTCCGTTATCGATCCAGACAGCACGTCCTTTAATTTTTCTATGATCTGTAGCATAATCCCTTGTCCATTTGCAATATACAGTTGTAAGTACCCCAACAACCATATTACGAATAATGTAAAGGTCACCTAATTGACAAGAGAGAGAGAGAGAGAGAGAGAGAGAGAGAGAGAGAGAGAGAGAGAGAGAGAGAGAGAGAGAGAGAGAGAGAGAGAGAGAGAGAGAGAGAGAGAGAGAGAGAGAGAGAGAGAGAGAGAGAGAGAGAGATTGTAATAAATTATACATTAGACAAGTCATATGCGGGACAAGACTAAACTTGATTTTTCAGAAACGTTACTGTGAACCGGATGTAAATGTTTATAAAGCAAATTCCTTCTATTCAGTCAATATGTGATCTTCGATCTGAATTTGTGATCCCTCTCATGTATAATCTGAAAGATCCTAATGAAGATTTTATTGGCATAGCGTTACAATATGCTTAGGAAAAACTAGTGACAAAAAATCAAACCTTCGTTTAGAGAAATTCCCTTATATGATATTTTTTTAGAACATATTCAAGTCTATATATTCAGTCTAACACTTGGTTTATTTTGGCGCTCTGATTAAAGATGTCGCGGTTACACTTCTTTTTTTTTTATAAAATCAAGGATCAAATTAACCGAAGTTTATGCGCTGAAACAGCTTTAGTGAAACTTGACAAGAAAGCTTTTCACAGATCTATTTGTACTTGACGTTCCTTATATTTAACTTTTTTAAATAAGCAAATTTAATTAATTAATTAATTAATTAATTAATTAATTAATTAATTAATTAATTAATTAATTAATTAATTAATTAATTAATTAATTAATTAATTAATTAATTAATTAATTAATTAATTAATTAATTAATGGTTTTATTTCACTTTTTCAACGTGCAGTGTGTTTGTGCTTAAAGAGATGCCCAATCCGGACACGTTTTCATTATACAAGGGTAAATCCTGGTTACCCTTTGGATGAAATAACAAGATCAGATTGTCAAAACAACTAAGATATGATAATGGAGAAACACCTTTATAGCCAAAACACAACCCAAGACAGCCAAAGTGAATTGTGATTAATGATAAATTACTACATCAATTTGATCCAATATACTACATCAGTTTCATCCAACAGAGAATAATGCTAGTTTTGGCCAGAAATTTGTACATTATTCGCTTTTTCGACACACTGTAGAAAAGATCATACAATGATAAATATCCCAAAGAGAAAGCCGAGAGACCAGCACCTGGTTTTAAAATTAACGCTTATGAGCATCAATGGTTTTTAGAGTTATATAGTTGCTTAGCATAGATGGTGTTATGAGCAGCTTTGACTTACTGTCTCATTATACTTCAAATTAGAGTCATGTTGTACAATGCACATTTTCATTGTTAATATTTGCATATATAATTTGTACAGCACATTATTAAAAACCTTGTTTTCGGGACAGCACAGCGTTCTCTTTAATAGACAGATCTGGTCAACAGAATGCTTGAAACAATTTGACACGTGTACTGCTCCAGAATCGGACCTAATCAGCACATGTACAATGAGTATTGAAAATTTCTGAATAGTGAACATGGCGTCAGTGAATCCGTTCGAAGTAATCAACAAGTATATCAATAAACGTTCTCAGTGTGATTATCTAATCATTAAATGAATTTTATATTCACCTTCTAGTATCCTGTTCATAAACTTAAAATTGCATATCCAACGACATTACGACTTTCATATAATCAACCCCTCAGCAGATCATTGATAATAGGATTCAGTCAAAGTCAAACGAAGATAAGTTTAACTGTAAGGATAATATGGCTAAGTTTGGTTCCCAGGGCTCTTCAAAAAGTATGTCAAAACAGCGGATATATGCGCCGTTGCTTTGTCATCGAGTAGATGGATACTGTGACGAATGTTATAGTTGAGGTGGATGCTCCCAATTTTTTATTAAAGCTATTATAGAAACCCCACCCAGGCTCTATTTTTTTGGAAGTTAAATTTAGTGAAAGATAGATGTAAATCCCCGAGCCCTAGTCAATAATGCAAATTGTTTGATGGGTTAAATACACAAAAAGGTTGAAATTCAATGAATATTAATTCAATAATCAATCGACTCAAATTTCCAATAACATTCCTTCCGCAAGACACTTAATAAGCCTAATGCATCATTTGATTAGCAGTGTGAGATTAATTTCCACCTGTCCTTTTATCTCTACTCTTCTAGTGTATCCTTTCTATCTCTTATTTCTCCCACTGCCTTTTTCCCTTCCTCTTCGAGTTTTCTTCAAATTCCTTCTCTTTCTCCTCCTCGACTTACTCTAGACTACTTTTTTTTTCTCCTCTACTTTCTCTACCACGACTACTCTTCTGTCGACTTCGACTGTCCCGACTACAGCCTTAATTCCGCCTCCAACTCTTGCAGACTCGGTACCAATGGAACCTGAAGTTCTGTTTCACCTAAAAAAGCTCCCGTTTCTAAGCTTTGTATTTGCTTAGAATGGCTTCTCTCGGAGTAGCTCTATTGATCTGCAATCCCTCTAGACGAAAAATAAATTTTATCTTACGAGTCTGAACTAATATTCGGGTTAGAATTGTAATCACACCCTCTATCTCAATTCCAATTGGATATAGCTGTGAACCGATCCAATCAAACTTAGCGAACAATGTCCCTCTCAAGAATACGCCCCGTCCACTACGTGTACTTCCTTTTGATCTTTAGACTAATCTTTAACACATAGGTGTGATGACTGAATACATTTATTTAGATGTAATATCTATCGTCTTTTGCCGATTCAAGCTTTCGGTCACCAGGAGGTCATGTAACCTTGCGTAAGAGTTTAAAACTTTCTTCGCAGCAATCTTTAGACATCAAATACATGGTCGCGGTAATAATCTCAAGACAGGTAGATTATAGCTTCTGCATGACTTTATAGTTGGGGCTTAGCAAAGGTGACAGACACATAAGATAAAAAATATGTTCTGTGACAGTTAGTGTCAGACAGAAGAACATGGACGACAGTTTTTTTTGTATTGCAAATTAATGCACATATAACTCGCTCACTGTCCAACAAAGAAGGACGAAATTTGGTCTTTGCTAGTTTGATCTGATTTTTAAAACTTGATTATTCTCTCTTGGAACTGACTGAAAAAGTATATGTATATTACATCACCTGCTGCAATATTTTAAAACTTTTTTGGTCAAATTCGTTTTTTCCTTAGTTAGTTTTAATTACTATGTATTCCTATATAGCGAGCTTGAGAGAAGAAAACAATGAGATGGTACTACTACTACTACTACTACTACTACTACTACTACTACTAATAATAATAATAATAATAATAATTTGATATACTCCTATATAAAGAAAGCTAGAAACACGAAACTTAAATGAATCTTAATGCTCTGTGTGCAGATTATGACAATTAGATAACTTGACCATTCCACATAGGAACTGAATAGTTTATAGGGGTCATTGTAAATAAATTTCCAATAACTTCTGGGTAAAAGTCGAAGTGCCATAACAAATTCTCAGACGTTATTTGACCAAGTAAGCTACAACAATAACATGGTATATCTTCTTTCATAAAAATAATACATTCTGCTCTAGTTTTCCATAGCAAATTCTTGTACTTCCAGTCTGAATAGTTTGCGTACCTCAGTTCGGTATCCCTTTGTATATAGACCTTCTGGATTTAGGGTAACATTTTTAAACACACCAATTATCATTTTATACAAATTCATGACTGCACTACAATATTACAAAATAATGCAGATATTTACTCTGCCAATGTATGTATGTATGTATGTATGTATGTATGTATGTATGTATGTATGTATGTATGTATGTATGTATGTATGTATGTATGTATGTATGTATGTATGTATGTATGTATGTATGTATGTATGTATGTATGTATGTATGTATGTATGTATGTATGTATGTATGTATGTATGTAATATATATATATATATATATATATATATATATATATATATATATATATATATATATATATATATATATATATATATATAGAGAGAGAGAGAGAGAGAGAGAGAGAGAGAGAGAGAGAGAGAGAGAGAGAGAGAGAGAGAGAGAGAGAGAGAGAGAGAGAGAGAGAGAGAGAGAGAGACTATACTTTGTTCTTGCTCAAGCAACGTTTGAATTTGGTGGGAAAGAGTTAGATGGAATGATATACATGAATTGCGTATACAAGTTTAGTATATAACGATCTTGCTCGTGTTCAATGTTCGAAAACTATCGTAATATCAATCAGTCCAACATTAATTGTAGTGCTATTTAATTTGTTCATGTACCAATACGTTTATTTTTTTCAGCGGGTAATATTCAACTGAACAAAAACTTAAACTATGAGTCAGTTAGTGGTTATGATTTATACATCACCGTGACAGACGGATACAGCACTGTGACCGATACTCTTTCTGTGAACATATCTGGTAAGTTAATGGCCTGAAATGGCTTGAAACATATGTTACCATATCTGAAAGGTTAATACCTAGAAATTGTTTGAAATCTCATTTTGTAGACAATATTATTGGTAAGAGCATTCCAAAGAAAGGTGTTTCAATAATAGTGTTGTTACAAGCCAAAAAAGTTCAATTATATTCGAACATGTATGTATATGGTCATTTGAGATGGGAGTTAGTCTGTATATATTAGGTGTTTTGGTCATTTTTGGTTACGCCGTCATAAGGTGTTTGCTGCTTCCTGGAAGATATGTGTATATTAGAATTAATTTGTGTGCTTCTAAATCATCAGTCCTAAATAACGCCATGAATTATTTAAAGAACCGGTTAGTATCATTCACATAGTGTGTTTTTATATGATTTTGCCTTAAAAGTTTGTTGTAAGAGTGAAATGTGACAATAGGGTTGTTCAGCCGTGGACCTCGTGTGACGTCACGATTCACTACATTATACCTAAAATCGTACTGCATGCATTCGATGTTTCTAGTAGAGCGGTTAAGTAGAACATGCATCGTGAATATATAGTCTTCCCCAAAGCAAACAATATAATAAGTAAATAGACCACCAAAGCATCACTACAATTTCGCTCTAAGTGAAAGAGGTGAAATAATTTCTAAACAAAAATGTTCATTGTATTGAAAATAAGAGCAGTAATGCAGGGTATCGCCCCCACCTCCTTCCAATTAATTAGCTGGCAGACGCAACATATATTTTAATCGGCCGTGAGAACAAAGATATATGACCCTGATCTCTTTAAAGATCTCTTTATCACTCCAAGCGCTCACATGTTTGTAGCATTTCTGTATTAAAGGGCATTTTTTAATGATGAATTAGTTTGTTCAGTAATATGTGGAGTTTTTTCTCTGTTAGGATCACAGTGATGTTCCTAGGTGTGTGTCGTGAAAATAAAATTTTAAATGGTTAGTTTGTTATAATGTTTCAGTCTAAGTTTTCTTCGTGATTAAGCAGGAAAAGCGGTCCTTGTTTGAGTATTGTTTATTGAGAGGTTTGTGTTACAAGTAACTTTGAAACTTGTTGGGGGACAATTATGGCTTTCATCTTGTATAGTTTAATGAATACACTTCTGAAGATCAGTGCCCATTGGGGAATTGCTGAGAGACTATTCTTAGTAAAGGAAAATTAATTTGCAGCATTAATAGATGGTCTGGTCTTGGATTGTTTCATTTATGCAGAAGAAGAAGTGATACTGTTTATTTTTGAACTTACATAGCCATCTGTTTAATATTGTTCAGACTGTACTCTTTGACGTAAGACTTCTTGTAATCCTATTCGGGATACGCGAATAAGATTAGTTGTTTATTCTTAAAGGTGGAAGTATTTGCTATATGTATTCACGTCTTAGTTTAAATCTTAGTTACATTCTAATGATTAATTTGTTTGTTATAGGGAGCCGATACTGGGATGTTATTCTTCAAAACGTTAATAAGGGTGTGTGTGTGGAAGCAAATTTCACAACATGCAGTATTCATGTTAATTTATAGATGCATTTCGTAGCTTATAAAATGGACGCACACACTAATTTCTTAACATAATTAATTCTTGGAATATTCTAACTACAAGTGTTTGGTAATTTGAAATTGGAATGATTCTTAGCTTTAAGCGATAGGATCATGTTTCGTGATACGTTCATGAAATACCTGTCTGCAGCTTGAAAAAGTGTAATAATGTGAAGGAAGATCAACGCAGCAAAAGTGAAATCAAAGCATCGTGAATATGCAGCCACTGGTTGTTCAGAGAAAACAATTGTGTGACATTTGCGCATTTTAAGACTCCATCAGTTTACAACGACTGCTGTCTTGATGTCACTGGAGAGTAGAACCTCTAGCTCGCATGTGTGAATACATCTCTTCAATAAAACAAAATAAATGTTTTCATGTTTACAAGAGAGAAGAAAAAAGCGAATTATAATAAAAATGCTACAAATTTGAAGGAAATTCGTGTCATAATTTGCTGATGACTATAACATAAAAAGTTGTAGAGAGTAGATTTAAAGACGTATTGTTATTATACTGTCAAATCATTATAAAGATTTCTTGTCTCTCTTCTTGGTAGTGATGCAAGATATAAGATGATTTTTATCGTCGCAAAGAGGTTATTCTTAACTTGAATATATATATATATATATATATATATATATATATATATATATATATATATATATATATATATATATATATATATATATATATATATATATATATATATATGAAAACACGCCACAAAAACACAGAAAACGCAACAACAACCCCAATACAAATATAATGTACTTGATGGAAAAAGTTCTAACTCATATTTTGTCGAAAATTGGTGGAAATGTATGATGATTTATTAAAGTTAAGCTTCACATTCGGTTTGGCGTCGATTCAAGAAGCCATTTAAATAGTCTTTGGCTTGAAATGAATTTCGCAACAGGCCGTTATTGTACACGATGGGATTGAACTGAGAAGGGCTAAGCTATATAATTTCCGTAGTTATAGTGGAAACAACACAAGATTGATTATCTCTTAACGCTTGTTATCTGCTTGTTGTTTCATTTCGGCACCATATCATGGCCACGTGGTTGTCATCAAAATCCCATACGAAATGTAAGAATGTTTTAATATCAAGATAACTTAGATAACAATATTGTGAGAATGAAAATTTAACGCAGCATTATAGAATACTCAAGCTGAGAAAATTAATTGAAAGTGTTTGAGTATGGAGAAATTTCCATGCATTGATTATCCTGTAGTATGAACTGCTCTGAGAATCGCCTTTTTAATTGCTTTGATGCCTTGCATTCTGTCCTTGTTTAATTTAGTATGAATACCACAAGGAATTATACAATAGCTTGCCCTGAAGATTTCGTAAGTAGCTTTATAAATTATGCATACAGTACATGTATGCCTCAGCAGTATTTAAATATGTGAACGTATCATTTACTGTGGTAGGTCACATATACTACTGAGAAATTCCCTCCATCTGATGAGAACCATTCACTCCTGTAATTATCGATTTCACCTTTCACAAAGCAGCTCATGATAACGCTCGATAGAATATCACAATAAATTCAGCTTTCTTTAATGGCAAAGGATCGTTCTTCAAAAAGTTCCATTTTTGTAATATATTTTTCTTGCACTTTGTAGGCATAAATATCCCGCCTAAATTTACCAACTTGCCGTTGGCAACAGACCTTTACGTAGAAGAGAACAAACCGCTTGGATCGTCAGTTTACAATGTCAGAGCCATCGATAATGATGGAGATTCTTTGATGTATAGCATGATGTCAATTCCGGGAACAGGACTCATCTATTTTAGTATTGACAGCGCCAGTAAGTTTTAAAGACTTAACTTATTAATATATTGAATGAAATTTCGTAGAATTCACACGGAGATAAAAGACAAATATGAAAAAGAAGTATTCGTTGATAAATATATCAAAACATTGTTACAGTACGCATATGAAATAGAATACATTTTTCCCTTCTTATTTTTAAAATGAAGATCTGAATAGTGACCGTCGTATAATAAATGTACGCGCTTTATCTATTAAGGCTTATTGATGTTCTAAGGGGAATTACTTAGACTATGTTCCTTCTGTGCCGTTCGGCGCATTGGACAGCGAGTGCTCTCCATTGAGGTCGATCTGTCGCAATGGTTTCATGACCAACGCTCTCAGATCTTCGATGAAGGTGCGTCCCATGTAGTTCGAAAAGGCCTTGTTTTCGTTTTCCTCATAGTGTCCACCAGATGGTGTTTCTTGGATGCCGTGAGATTGGTTGCCGGAGTACTTGGCCTTCAAAACGCAGCCGGTTCTCTGTCACAATGTCGCTAGTAGATCTCTTCAATTGTGATGCTATACTTGTACGAGACTTTCAGGATTCGACGCAACCATTGCCTTTGGGCGATATTAAGCCTCCTTGCAATCCAGGACGACGTCATCCACGTTTCACATGCATAGGTTGAAACCGGGACGACGATAATATTGAAATTCAATACTATCGTCGTTCTAAGGGAAAGTCCATGAAATTCCGTTACTGTGTGCAATTTTTAAAACTAAACGATTTTAAAGAAAAAATTTAGTTTTGTTAGTATCGTGTCAAGTTTTAATTCTTTTTTGTAACAGAATTGAAAGGAAATTTACACTGCTGAAACAATTTAATTAGATTAAAAGGAGGGGGAGGGTGTCTCAAAGAAAATAATATAATGACCCTTAATTATTCCATGTCCAAGTCAGATGATATTATCATTAATTAACATTTTTATGAATTTTGTTGTAGCAAATTCTAACATCACAAACTAAATTTTTAGAAAAACCTACCTCACCACATATTTGATAAAATCAATGCTATTTTATTCCACATTTGATTCAACGAAGTGAATGTTTGTTCTTTTTTAAGTAAATTAAACACTCTAGTAATTGTATTTGTTCATAGATATGCTTTTATTTCTAGGTGGCTTGATAAGTACGTCCACTTTGAATGCAATAAACTACGAGGCCATGAGAGACAAAGTGTTTGCACTGAAAATATCGGTAACAGATGGTAAACTGACAGAATCGCAAACTCTTGTGATCCGTATTTCCAATGTTAATGAAGGGCTGTCGTTCTCTCAAAATACCTACAGAATAGTTGCCAGTGGAAGAATGGTAGGTCTGAAAAAATGGTGCCTTTTTCAATGTGTGTCTACTTAAAGAATGAAGGCCAGTGATTTTAAAACTTTTTACGCGTATCACTTGAACACGGGTCAGTGTCTTGGCATACCACTTAATGATCTTTACTTAAGATGATTGTATCATTAGCTAACTATTGCAAAGCGCTTTGCATAAAACCACTACATGAGTACAAAAAATAATAATAATTAAAATATGTGTTCGATAAATAAAACATGCACCTTGCATTTTAATATATAAATCTTTTCTTTCTAATGAGTTTGTTTTGTTTTAGAAAAGTTAATATTCTTGATTGTTCCGTGCCCTTTCCGCTGACAACCTGAGTTGATTACACAGCTTGAGAACCTCTGTTCAAGGTCATTCAAATTAGAGGTGATGAGGAGATAATACTTGCCTGACCGTATGTCCGTACGTCGATGTATTTATGTTTGTACGTGTATTGTCCCACAGCTCCTTCTATATCCTTCGGGTTTGTAGGACTTGATTTCGAAGTGTGCACAGATGACTTAGAAATAATATCTCCTGCTCCTGTAAGGGGCTTGGGGTATGGGTTAATGCAACAGGAATAGTGAGAGATTTTTGTCTTGGTAATTAGTAGTTTAACAACAAAACAATCATGACGAACTGTTTTTCAAAATGTAAAATGTCGTGTCAAACAGAGTGATAGTCGAATAGAAGAATACAAGTAAAGGTCTTTAGGACTACACAAAACTAATGCCGCTACTATATTCCGTTAGAAGTCAAAGCATCGTTTTTCAATGAGCATTTGTAACATAAAGAACTTGGAGCTGCATATATTGCAATCTTTGAAATTTTGTATGCATTGTTAGACCATCCATAATATTGATCACGTTATGCTAACTTCCAGTGGAAAGTACGAATTAATACAGGTTGTGTTTCTCTTGGTTATTGTCTTTGATTCTAAGACGCATGGCTTTTCATGAAATATCTTCCTATCAAAATCAGGACAGACTAACTAACTAGCTAGCTAACTATGTATGTATGTATATATGTATATGTGTGTGTGTGTGTGTGGTGTGTGTATGCATGTGCATGTATGTATGTGTGTGCAAACACACACACAAACCATGTGTACATTTTGCAGGACACTGGGGGGGGGCCTAGTGGTCAAAAGCGGTCACTTTTACCGATCACTGCCATCTCACCTCTGTCCGCGTGGGTTTGAGTATCGGGATCTACCATTTAATGAATGTGAGAAAACTTGCTAGTAACTTCCCGGTCGGTCAGTGGTTCTTACTGTGGTTTTCCGGGTTTATCCTCCACCATTTATACTGGTGATTATGTAAAGCATATATTGTGCTTAGCTTAAAATAACAACAATAAAATTAGTTGGCTATGTCTTGAATGACATTAGCATTCATAAGATGACGAAGAATATCGATCGGCTTATCATATATTTCTTAGGACTCAGGAAGCTCTTTCCTAAACATAACATAATCTGATTGTCTAGTGAAACCAGCAGCAGAGAGGGTGAATCCTACAACAATATATTTGCGACAAAATCGATTAAAGCCTCAGAATGCCAATGGAGCCTTCCTACGAAATCTCATATTTTAACCAAAAAAAAATTAAAGGTCCCATTTTACAAATGGAGCCTTAGCGATTTTGTCGTGAATACATTGTCATAACCACACTCAAATTGCTGCCATCTACGTCTACAAATTTTTGCGACAGAATCGATTAAAGCCTCAGAATGCCAAATGGAACCTTCCTACGAAATCTCATATTTCAACCAAAAAAAAAATAAAGACCCCATCTTAGCGATTTTGTCGCAAATACATTGTCATAACCACACTCAAATTGCTGCCATCTACGGTCGCAAATATGTTGTCATTTCACCCTCTCTGCTGCTGATTAATACAAATTATTTAACCAAATATTTGATCAAGTCCAATACGATATCGTGACCGAGGGTCGTGTAAATTTATTGTTATAAATCCATATGGGACAGACTGAGCATGACTAAAGTAATTTTTAAATCCATTGAAGTCCATATCGGAACACCATGTCTGCCAAATATTTCGTAGCGTATGTGTATCAACGCCATTGAATACAGCAAGAATATTGCAGTTATCGCGAATCACTTTTGGAATTTGAGTATATCGTTGAGTGACATATATCACGTCAGTGTTTTTATGCCTACCTCGGGAAAATATTCTAGCAGGGTTCTTTTGATTATCTAACATTACATCATCGTACACTACAAGATTGTTTATGTCTCCATCGAGATCTTCTACTGATGGTGCATCATCAATATCAGTAATAAAGTCGATTACACTTTCACCTTTAATTTCTGATGCATTTTTATTATAATCTTTTAGCACTTCATAGCACCGTTGATCATCTACGGATGGGGCAACTAAATATAATTTATCCCACTTCATAAATCGCATTATCAAATTAAGCAGTAATTGTGTTTTGCCTGATCCAAGATGGTCCAATTATAATGGCACGGACAGAATTCGAAGCGCTGCGTGGTGTTTTACCGGTTCTCTTCTTTTAGTCGCTGAAAAGTCAATTATAATTCATAACGCTATATATAAATTATGGATCTATATTGTGTTAAGTGTAAACAGCGTACTGATTCAACCGATCAGACAACCATTACAAACTAAACACAATAGACTAGCGCTTACTGGTAAGTGTGTAACATGTGGTACAAAAAAATTTAGATTTTTAAAAAAAAGCAACTCGGAGGTGATATTGCCGCAAAACTTGGAAAACTCCCGGAACCCCTTGGGCAAAATACCCGGAGAAAAACAACACCTTCCAGGATATAGCTACTGTGGTCCCGGAACCGAGATAAGTTTTCCCAAAATGATGATCAAACCCGCCCGGCCTGGTGAGTACCCGATAAATGCTATTGAAAAGGCATGTCTTGTAAAGGGGTTTGGGCAAAAAAAGCAAAAATTTTGCAAAAAAAGACATTCGGGGATTTTAAATTTTAAATTCATGCTTAAATGATTTCCCCGAAAATCCTTAAAAGAAAATTTGGGTTTCGGGTTTGGGTTTCAAACCCAGTATAAAAGGAAAAAATTAGTTTTTGGTGGGTAATTGGAAAAACACCAGTGTTTTTTTGTTTGGAATCTTTTTAAATTTTTCCCCAAAAGGATACTGGGGGGAAAAAGCAGAAATCAGTAAACGCAAACGCCCCAACCGTGAAAAACCCACTGAAAAAGTTTGGGTTTATCCAAACAATTTTTAGGAAAATTTATCTACCACCCCAAAAACAATTAATTTTTCCCCTTTTTGATGTAACCGAAAACCAATGAATTTCCACAGGCTAAATTTTTGTTTTTAAAGGGCCCCTTGGTTCCAATTACGGTCTTTGTTGTTTTGGGGCGATTTTTCCCCCCGCAGCCCCTTCCCCCGTCGGGCTTCTGAAGTGCTTCTCCCTTTGAAAGGTTTAAAGACGGGCCTTAAGGGGCCCAAAAATCTATTACAATTGCGGCCCAAAAAATTTCCCCGGTGCTGTTCTACCCAAAATGAAAACTCAAAGTTTTAAAATACGCCGGGGGTCTGCGTTACTCGTGTGGGCAATTGAAAAACGTTTTAAATCAAAACTCTTGAAAGAACGGTTTTTGGATTCAATATCCCCAAAGAATTCCCCCCCAAAAAAACTTCGGTGGGACCAAAAGGCCGGTGATTTGGCGCGTTAAAAGGAATACTCGAACTTTTAAATTATGAACCAAAATTGAATAAAAAGAAATTTCCCCGAAACCCCCGGGGGGTTTTAGCACCCCAGCCATTTTCTCGGTGTTTTTTTACGGGTTTTTTAAAAACCCCCCCCGGAGGTTTAAAAGGAAGGCGGTAAAAGAAGAGCTACTGATCCTATATGGCGTTTAACTACGCATAAACTTTCAACTATAACGCGATCAACTGGTAGACCTCCAATCTACAGATTGGATTCAACTGAACCTCAGCGTGGTTTACACGCGAACAACTACAAGTCATTCGGACGATACTCAATTACCGCCCACATGGTCTTAACTAGCTCCGTTACGTCTATTACACTCAAGACAGGTCAACATCACATTGTTCTGACTGGACCAAGACTGTATTTTTTCTGTTACGGTGGAATTGTCGAGGGTCTTTATCCGAATACTGCCAGTGCCATTATACAATTGCAACTGGCGCAGTGATTATTCTGTTATTCTTTTAATGCGATTATTACTTCAGCATCAATCTCAACTTCTCGTTGTTTTTTTTTGTCCTGTGTTTGTAGCAGAGAGTTTTTTATCTAATGATGCTAATATCAGTGTTATCATCGTTGCATTAAAATCCTCATCGAAAACAACAACCCCCCCCCCTTTTTTGGTTGATTTATTCTTTCTTTACTCTGGAACCAGCGGTAGAAAAATTTTGCCCCTTCAACGTTTTTTAAACCCCATCCCCCCCCAAATTTTTCCCGTATGGTAAAATTTCCTTTGGCCCGAGTTATTGTTGTTACATCCCCAAAGCGTCCATGGTGATTTTCAGCGCAAAATTGCATCTTTACAGTATTGAAACCAACTACCCACAATATCTTTTAACCCCACTAGAATGGGTTTTCTCCGTCGGGCCGGATTTCAACTTCATTTTTTGCTTTCGTGTTTTCCCAATGGTTAAAAACAATGGTACGGGGAAAGGGGGGGAAATTTTTTTTTTGTTTTAGCTCAAAAAAACTTTTTCTGAAGTGCTTTTTGGGATTTAATCTTTTATTTTCTACTACAAATTCTTTTGGTTTCCATTTTTAAAAAAACCCCATTCTTAGGCTTTTTTCAAAAATTTTTCCCGCGTACTTAATTAAAATTTAAAATGTTTTTTAAAATTTAAATTATTTTTTTTTAAACTCCCGTAACTCCCTCATCGAGTGCTCAAAGGTCAGTATCAATTTTTCCCGGTTATAATCAAAAAAACCCTTTTAACCAAAATTTTAAGGGGGTTTTACAAAAAATGGTGGGGGTTTGGGCCCCTGTCCCCCGCACTTTATAATTTTTGTTTTATTTTGCAAAAACCCAACCCAAAAAATTTTTTTAAAATACATTTTTTGAAAAAAAGGACATGCTTCATCCCTTTTTAAAAAAACCGCTGGAAAAAATTTTCTACCCTTTCGCTCAGGAGTCCAAGCATCGCCCTTGTTCGAAAAAAACTTTTGGTTTACTTTGAAAGCTTCAACATTCCCGTTGTTTGGATCTCTCTGTTTGTCTATGGGTTGGGGGGGTTTTCCAATAAAGGACTTTCTCTCTGGGATTAATTCTATCGCACGGTTTTTCTTTCCGATCCACCCACCCCCCGTTTAAATAAACGTTTTTTTTCATATCCTACAAATTGGATCTGATATCGGTGGTGCTTTAGCATAGATTTTCTCACTGATAGAATTATCGTTCTTCAGGTAACTACTTTTAATCTCAACGTCTGCTGATTCAGAATAATCGCGTTTTTTTTCTTTTTTATTTCGCATTGTTCCCCAAGTCTCTTCGCTATTAGTAAATTTAGTTATCTCTTTGATATATTTTTATCGACATACATTGAATCAATTGCAACTCTGACTGCTATACTAGAAATCTATTTATCATTGCAAATAAATTGATAGATGCATAAACCCCAGCATAGAAGCTTCAAATGTAGATATGCAGAGCCTCTTCCTCCATCACTGTAAGTAACAATTCTACCTAACTTTGTTTTATTGGACAAAAGGCCTGTCTTTACAATATGCGTATCTATTTTTCTCTACTGCATCTTTAATAACGAAGTCGTATTCGGCAATCATCTATAATCCATCGTGAGGATTGTTTTTTTTTTTCAAGTTAAATTTTTTTTCCACCCTGTGTAAATTTACCGGATTATTTCTTCGGCACGAGATCCTTTGCTTCATTTATTTCGTTGATTAAATATCTTTCTTTGACCATTCAATAATGTACTCCTCGTCAGCATCAATATGTTTTCTTAGATCTATCGATTTATACTATCAAGACATCTGGTTCGGGTAACCAGACATTGGTTTTTTTTCGATATGAGATAATCGCTTCGCTGACAAACAACGAAACTAACATTTTCACAATAATCATATCTCGCAATAACACTATGGTAACCACATCCTTTCAGCCATGTGTCTACCAATCAAACATAACCTACACGGATGAAGTCCCCTTCAGCGAATTCAAATGATATACGCAAGCAAACCGGTCAATCACAAATCAGGCAGTGGTCCATTAATAGCCAACGCGAGTCATTTATGTGTGGCTGTCCAAAACCGTTTAAAATACTCACAGCGAATCCCATATCCTCTAGAAAACTTCCTGGATAACAGGCAACGATATCAACTGATATCATATTCCTCACGATTGTACTTAACGTTCCATAGACCGCCATGATAATATTCCAACAGCTGGATTGAACATCCTGTAAAAAACTCTTTTCGTGTTGGTTTCCAATTATTTTCTTTCTTGCAAAATGAGCTGAACTGATGGAATTGTAAAACAATTTGTAAGTAACTGTTCGTAATCTTCGGATTTTCATTAAAAACGCTAGCGTTTTCACTGAGACTTATTGCTAGATTTTTCATCCTATTTCTGTCGACTTTCACTGCGATATAATTCACCGTTCGGTTACACAAAATTGATTGAATTGACATTCTTCATCTTCAAAACTATGAAGTAGCCATACTGATACATGGTCGTTTTTAAACAAACTAGCAATAGCATCGAATATCTTTCTTCAGTGCGAATACCATCCATGAGGAATTCTTCTGGGATATACTTCACTGATCTGTCTCGCGGGAATATTAATTTGTAACCGCGGATGTCCATGCGTGTTTGTTATGATCAATAATTTTGATTGGAGCTCCGTTTTTATTGTATTTCGATTCGTATAATACATCGCCAGTTATCGTTAAAACGGTTATCGGAAATCTCAACGACTTTTCAATCTAGCTATATCGGAAATAGTTGCTCCGTTCTCTTTCACTGTTAGCTCCCATTGATCTATTTTTTTATGTCTTAGATCGGTTAATTTATTCCCACGGAGTGCATTTGTAAAATGTTCTAAGACTCTTTGTGCCACACAGTTGAGTGGCTTTTCCGCTGACGTTGACTGTTTCATGGTGCTAGTTTTCCAATGTCAGGGTTTTTTAACGGATACATCCCATAAACGACTGCTGTTTCTGGATACGCTTTTTTCATAGTATGGTTTATCAATTCCCAGTTAACGCCCTGGTCTGGAAATACCGGCTAACAATGATGATGTCCCATCTTTGAGAATTGGAACAAATTAAATTTGTTCTTATAATATATTCGCCAGATTATAATTTGATAATGAATATCAATCTGATAAAATCCGTTTATTGCAATGTAGTGATAGTATCATAGCTGCTGTTTCATCATTCATTCTAGCATCAACACACACCCATCAATTCTAATGTTGACCAGGTGTGTGATGCACCATCCTGTTTAAACTCATGAACACAATCTCGTATTTTTCTAATCAGACTTCTATAGTTATTCTCTCTTTTGTACGTCTTCGAGAGTCTCTATCAAGATTGAATTTAATATTTATCGAGGCTTGATTGCCGTTTTAATCCCCTTGAATTTTTTCCCCTTTATTAAATAAAAATTTTTAAATAAAAAAGTTTTTTTATTAAAAATGATTCACCCCCAAAGGCAAAAGTTCGGACCCGAAACCCCATCCCATAAATCTTTTTGGGGAAAATTTGTGGATTCATTCCCGAGTGTCAGAAAATTTCAGGCCCGCCCCCAAACCCAAATTTGGGGTGGGTGGGGGGAAACCAAAATTTAATGTTTAAATTGGGGGGTAACCCGGTTTTTAAGAAAAATTAAACCTTTTTTTATAAAAAAACCCCCAAAAACCCTTTTCCCCTAAAATGCTTTTTAAAAACCCCCCAAAAACCCCCCCCCAAGACAATTTAAATTGAAAAAATTAAACCCCCAAAAAGGAATTTGCCAAAAGTATTTTATTAAATGGACCCCAAGTTTTCCCAACCCCCACTTTCCAAAAATTTAAAAAAAATTCCCCGTAAATGGGTTGTTGCCCGTGCAAAGCCCCTTGGGTATTTATAATAACCCGGGGAATTTTAAAAATTTACTTTGGGGAAAAAGGGAATCTCTGTCATGGGTAGTTTTGGTGTTTTTTGGGCCTTTAAAGATGGGTGTTTTTGTCCCTTTTTTCAAATTTCAAAAACCCCCCCCCAAAACCCCAAACCCCCTCCCTTTCCCCAAGGAAAATTTTAAAAAACCCAAAAGGGGGGATTTGTAAGCCTTTGGGGAAAGGCCCGCCCCCGCCCTTTTGATACCCGACGTTAAAAGAAAAGATTTTTTCCTTAATGTGCGGGGGGGGAAAAAATTTTTTGGGGAATTTGTATTTTCGTCCCAAAAAGTTGCTAAAGGGTTTATAAAACCCTTCCAAGAAAAAGGGGACATAGAAAAAGTTTTCCTATTTAAAAGGGTTAACTCTCAAAGGGGGGAAATGCTTTTTTAGTCTTTTTTCTTTTTTTTTTCCCCAACCGCCCCCCTTCCCAAAGGGGCCAAACCCACAAAAAAACGTTTCGGCTTTTAAAACCCATTGGGCCTTTTTTTTTTTTTTCCCTTTTTATTCGTTTTCCCACGTATCTATGCTTTAAAAGATTTAAATGACAATAACGGAACACCCGGGACCCCCCAATAGAATTATTTATTGTCCCGGAACGCGGGTTTTTAAGACGGACCGGGGCCAGGGTTTATTAATAGTTTTTTTTAAAAATCCCAATTTCCCAAACCCCCCGGGCTTTTTAACTGCTTTTGTTTGAAATGAAATTACTTAAAATTTAAAAATTTAAAATAGGGGGTATGTGGGGTTTAAAAATAAAAAAAAATTTGCGTACAGTAGTTTAGTTTTTTTAGTGTGGTATGGGTAAAAATTTTTCAGAAAATTACCCTTTCCTCGATTCAAAAAAAAGCAGGTCCTGAATTGACGGGACCCCCCTTAACAGAGTTATCTTGTATGTTTTTTCATTTTTATTTCGATTATTTAATGTAATATTATAAAAATTTAAATTAAAAAAATTGTATTATTTAAATTTATTTTTTTTTTTATGTTTTATTTAAATTTTGCTTCCATTGAAATTACTACACAGTATTCATTATGAAAAGCTAGAAAAATAAATTTCACACCTCAAAACTTGAACTGCAGTATTAGTTCACCTTTATAAAATATGAGCCCTTTAAAAAGTTTGGGGCTTTAAAACGAAGGCCCCCTTTGGGCCCAAAAAAAAAACCCCCCCGCCCCCGGAAAAGGTGTGGTTTAAATTTTTTTAAAGGAACCCCGGGGGAAAATTTTTGGGGTTTCTTTGATTGGGAGATTGGGTGTAGGTCCGCCCGTCGTTTCATGGGTTGGGATTTCCCCCCCCCAACGTACTTTTCCCTTCATACCATCCCATCATAATAACCATCCCCATCTTAAAACCATTTCCCATCCTATAAAACCCTCCTTTATAATCGCATTGTTTTTAAACCTATAATTGCCTTGAAAAAATTCATTCATTGTAAATTTTCAATTTTTTGTAAATACTTATTTCATTGTATATAAACCATCCTTCATTTCAAATTTTTTATTAACCAAAACTTTCCTTTTCCTTGTTATTTAACCAAAACCTTTCATTTATTTTTAAACCATCCCTTTTAATGCATTTTTAATATTCATTAAATTTAAAAGATTGTTTAAAATTCATTTTTTGAATCGCATTGTAAATATTTATTCCTTTTTTTATCCTATTTAAACGAAATTTTATTATGGAATGTATTGTTCAAAGTTTGTAAAGAAATCACTTGGGGTTTTACGTCTAAAAACCCAAAATAACCCGCCCTTGAAACTCGATTTGGGGGGGGGGGGTTTTTGTAAAGTCTTTAATGTATGGCCCTTTTTTGCCTCGAAAATCAAGGGGGAAGGAGGGCATTGTAAAATGTTTTGTTTTTTTTTTATATAAAAATATTTTAAAGATAAAAATACATTTTGTAATAATAAAAAAAAAAAAAAAAATGGAAAATTTTAGGTTTTTACCTATCATCCAGAAAATCAAAAATTTTAAAAAATCAGGAAACGTACTTTTTGAAATTTTTTAAAGGAAAACAGATTTTTTAAGAATTTGAATAAAATTTATACATTTTTTAAAAATGGGGAAAATAGTTTTCCCAAATGTTTTCACTGATAAAAAGAATCCAAAAAAAAGGGGTTTAAAAATTTTTGGGATAACCAAAGGGGAATTAATTTTATTCCTTGGATTTGTTTGAAACCATTTGAAAAAAAAAAAGGGGAACCCGTACCCCAAAATTCGGGCCAGATTTCTTTTTAAAAAGGGGAAATTTTATTTTGCGTTTGTTGATGGGAAGCTTGAAACCCCCCCCCCCCCAAAAGAAAAAACGTTAGCTTTTCCATAATTGGCTTACATTTAAAAAAAGACTAGGCCCCTGGGAGGTTTTGCAAAAAATTTAAAGAGTTTTACCCCTTTTGAGATCCCCTGCGGATAAAAATACAAATTAGACAGCCCGGGGCGGGCTGCTTTTTTATTGGAAAGCGAACACCTTTTTTCCCCCGTAACTAAAACCAAAAAGATAGGAAAATTGGGAAGGAAAAGTGGTTTACGGCGGCCCCCCTAAAAAAAGGGGGCCCTTTCCTTTATTTTGTTTTTGGAAAAATGCTTCCCAAACTGAAAAAAATCACGGGGGATAAAACCCGCTTTTAGGTGGTTCCAAATCGCGAGAAAAAAAAAAAACAAAGGGGTTATTGAAAATGGATAACCCCCTAGAAGATGTTGTTTTCCCTAAAAAAAGTGTTCCTTTTTAAAGGAAATTTCCCCTGAAAAGAAAAGAAGAAAACAACCCCCCTTTTAATTGGAAAAAGGCTTAAATTAAAGGTTTCCTTGGGTGTCAAAAATTTTTTTGAGGGGTTTTTAAAATGTTAAAAAAAAAACCCCAAAACGAGATCCTTTTGGGGGGGATGGTTTTTAAAATTTTAAAAAATCCCGGCAAAAAATTACCCCCGTATTCCCAAAAAAAACAGGGAGTTCATTTGGTTACAAAAACCCCACCATAAGAAAACCAAAAAGGTGGGCGAGGCCCCGGGGGGTTTCCCCCTCTCCGTTCCCAAAACCCTTTCCGAAACCCGCCCAGAAAAACAAACGTTTTCCCAAAACCCCCGAAATTTAAATACGTTTCCCCCCCCAAAAATTTTTTCCGGGGAGGGTTTTTGGAAGTTTCCTCATGTTCTCCTAGTGTCCCCGTTATTTTTAAGGTTTTACCGCGTGGGGTTTTTGGGAGGGGCGAGCTGGAAATTAATCCTTTGAAAAAAACCCCAAAAATTTTTATTTTGCGCCCCATTTTTCCCAAAGGGGGGTTTTTTGTTTTTCATAGTATCGGCCCCTTTTTTTGAGTTTATTTGGCGGAAATTCCCCGGGGGGAAAATTTTTTTTATTTAAATTGGAAATTTTGAATTTTTTAAAATCATTTCAATTAGATGAGTCCACCCACTTCATCACCCATAAACCCAAAAAACCCGGGTTTTTGGGGGAAACAAGATTTTCCCCTTTATTTAAAGGTTCTTCCCGGGGACGGGCCCTTTGGGAAATTCCAAAGGCGGGGTTTTTTACAAGAATTTGCCCCAAAAAAAAGCAACCCCTTTTCAAACAATTTGCGATGGGAAAAACCCTTGATGTTATTCGTAATAAGGGAATTAACGCAGTTGGAGATCTTGCAGGAACGGCCTTTTCTACGCAACGAAAGAATAACGTCATTGGTGAAATCTAGATTCGGACGAAAACCACCACCACCGCTACCTTCAACAACAATGATGCTGCAAATGTCCAGTAAAGTGATAATAACGCAGTGGAACAAAAACTAGCATCATTAGCAATGACTTCACCAGATAGTAGTAATATTGCAAGTATGATAGCGGGAAGCGGTCTGGAGGAAATCGCACACAAGAAAAATGATTTAGAAAAACGATACGTTTTAGTATAAATGGCATTTAAAAAAATTGCTGATCCAGCGTTTGATATGGCGGCACCGGTGATAAAGATGATTCTAAAATTAACTATCAGTCTTATGCCTCATCCTGCCAAGAGAGCCAATCAACGAGGGAGAGTTGAACTTCAAGTTCAAGATACAAGTAGATACTTTTTGCCGTGTGAGGCGTTTATTGAAGTAGAAGGAGAGCTTGTAACAAATGTTGCAGCTGATACGCCAAAATGGGATGACCAAAATATACCAGTTGGGTTTTTAAATAATGGCAATATGGCGCTATTTAACAGTGCAAGATATATCAATTGATGGAAAAGAAATTGAATCAATAGAACAAGATGTTGATATTGCAACAACAATAATCGGACTTGCGAGATATTCTGATGATTATACAAGGTCGGCTGGTCGTCATTGATGATTGCTAAGGATACTTCTGATCATGCTGACCATATTCAGTTTATTAAAGTACGAACTGCGGTAGATACTGCAGAAGTTGATCAACAACTCGCAGCTAATCTAGACCGTGAAGATAGACCAGGCGCTGAATTCGACATTTTAAAAAGGGTTAATGGTAATTTCAATCTAGGATTTGCAACACGAAATGGAACATTGAAAGGACAACATCGACGGTTTTCATGTGCAATTCCGTTACATCATATATTCGGATTCTGTAGAAATGTCAGAAAAGTCATCTATGGAGCAAAGCATACGGTTGTGTTAGTGCGAAAAGAAAATGACAATGATGCAATTTGGCATGCTAATGGTGTTGATGATGGTAAGTCATTTTAAATAAATTGGTTCTATGGATACCCGTCTTGACACCAGCAGTTACAATAGAGCAAGAATTACTATCGTTTATGGACACAGGTGGAAAATCATTGCTAAGTTGGCTAACAACAACGACTGATACGAAGCAGGATAATGTAAATGGCACATTTACATGGCCACTTAGCATCAAACAAGGTGTTTCAGCTCCACGTCATATCTTTATAGCGTTCCAGGATGCAAATCGAGTGGGTCGACAATTATCTAGTCATATGATATTTGATAAATTAGGGGGTAAGTGAAGTTTCGTTGAGAATAAACGGACAACAAGAGCCAGCAGAGATTGTACATCTTAATTATGAAAACAACAACATAGCTCGTGTATATCATAGAATATTGTCGTATATGGGTCGTGATCAAATGTTGATACTGGTTTGCAAATATCGCAAATTGATTTTGAAAACACTATCCGATTTATTACTTTTCATTGGAACATGAACATCTTGACATGATGAGACAATCTGTTGTTGATATATACTTCCAAGCTCGGGTACAACGCCCTGCTGGTATAGCCGATTATAGAGCAGTTGCTGTCATTCTCAGTGATAAATCAATGTTGTTAGAAGGAGTTGGCGGACGAATGAGACTTATTGATGCACCAGTGGAAAACATGTAATGTTTTCAAAAATCATTTGATTTTACAAACATGTAGTTAGGATTTTCACAATAAGATCAATTGAAAGTGTAAATTACATTTTAGAATAGAATGACATATAGTATTGTAATGTCCAGTTGACTGATGGTCAGGTCAAGAAATTGAAATCAAAGTCGGCTAAAGAATGTGGAACTACAATAACGCTGAAACCCACTCAAATGTCCGGTGGTGCACATAAATTATCACTGACAGATCGTCAAATAAACATTTCAATGATGCGCTAAAGAACAAACGAGGAGTTCAAATTGATTTTTCGAAAGCAGCAATCGCCAGTACAGTATGATAAAATCGGGTGGAATATTCCCGCTGTTAGCTGCTATCCAGCATTGATTGCAGCGGCTGCCCCAGCGGTTGCGAAGGCGGCAGCGTTAGGAGCCGTTAGTACTGCTGCAGGAATGGCCCTGAAAAAAGCTACTGGGAAAGGCTATAAAAAAAAGGAAAGGGTCTAAGACTACCAGGAACTCCACACAATTGGTACAAGGGCACGGGCCTAAGAATACCAGGAACGGCTTATTAGTGGAAAAATCCCTAGGATTTTCACCAATGTCAATTTTGATTTAATTGATGCTGATAAAATCATTATCAATAAAAAACTTTAGAGGAGTTTTCATGAGAGATCAATTACCGTCAAAACCAATGAAAAATGAAACGGGTATTATCAATCTCGATAACAGCAGCGGAAAAGGAACTCATTGGGTCGCATATGCAATTGATCCACGTGGAATTGTCTATTTTGATTCATATGGATTAGCTCCACCCACCAAAAGAATTCATGCGATATGTATCCACAATAACAAAGTCATCTCCACTTTTTTATTCCACGCTACCAACACAACAGTTAAATGATCCACCGATATGCGGTCGTGAGGTATTAAACTTCCTTGCAGAGATATCTAAATTTCCAAGAAAACCACCACAAGTTGTTGTTAATGAATATACTAGCAGGCAATGGCAAAAACGATAGCGTTATGATTTAGAAAAACGTAGCATTTCGTATAATGATTGATATTTGGGGACGACCTTTATCAGAATCAAAAAACAGAAAACCGATAGCAAATTCGCTGTCGAAAGTGTAAAAAAATAATCGAAGATGAAATCGCCGAGACATTAAATTTGTCAAGTGTAGATCCTGGGAAATAGTTGTATTTCAAGATCGCCAGGGCAAATTGAAATCTAGTAATGTTTCATTGGATGATGTCTTAATACGAAGACGTGACGTCGTTGAAGATACAATAGCGTTATATTCAAATGATGGATGGAAAACTCAAACCGGGTGTACTCGTTTCTACAATCACAGATGCATTAAAAAATTTAATGAAGAACTTGAAAAACATATAACAACATATACTTCCCTTCGTAGAAATATTATCAATAAATTCTTTGGAACACCAGCGGTAACCTCTCCATCTCTCGCTGAAATTAAATCCAATTTTGATGAAATTAAATCCAGTATTAAAATATTAATGATGCTGGATTTAGTATTATTAGAGATAGCATTAATAGTATTAAAAAATCTATCGAGGATATTACAAAATTTAAAACAGACAATCTTCCGCTACTTGAAAGAATAAAGATTCCTATGAGAGAAATATCATAAATATGATATACACAGTTCTCTCTGGATCATTAGATTGGGAACCTAAAAAGAATACAGTAACCCTCACTGTGTCAAACAAGGGTATTTATCGATTAACAATAGTGTCACTGAATCAGTTTAATATATCATCATCGACTTCATATCATATGGATACAACAACGTGATATCAACGACTATTGACGTGGGTGAATAAAATCGGTTTACAATAAGAATAACTGATCCTAATATAAATAAGTCATGATTTGTATGGTACCTGGAGTTTGTAGTGATCTAAATTAGAATTTTTAACAATTAAAAACCCACTTGAGGTTTTAAAATAATATGATTCCCTTCATCGCAATATCGCTATGATACCGTCAAAGAGTTCTTACCAAAACTCAAAACACTCATTGATGAGTATGAAATAAAAATTAATAAGTATCGCAGGAGATTACCGCAATTGATGCTACAGTATACTCGGTATCTGGTATAATGGCCGGTGCTGGTATTATACTATCTTCAGTAACAATGGTAGCTCCGATTGATGTCCCAATTGCTATTTCCGCGGTGACAACATTTGCTGGACTTGAAATGCTATTATTACTAAAAAAATATCATCGTGTTCTCAAGAAAAACTTAACGACTATATAGTAAAACATCAAGCAGTATCTAACGGTTACTCACAATTATCCTCGTTGATGTCATCATCGATTGATGATACGATAATTACCGAAGACGAATTCTCCGCGATGATACGTATTTATGATACTACGATTAAAAACGCTAGCGTTTTTTCATCTATTGCAAAATTAGACATTGTAAATAATAATAATAATAATGTCGCAAGAGATTCAACTACTTCAGCGGATAGCAGAAAATACCACTCCGCGGAAAACAAGTATGATATCAATATCGTCAACAAACCCTAAATTCAGTGTGAATTTTCCCTCACCTGTTTCAGTAAAGGAAATCGCGTTGGCAAAATTACGAGTGTATCATAGTTGGCCTAATATCAGATCGGTTCCATTTGGCGGTCAGAGACCTAATAATTCTCTGGTATTTGCATATAGGAATAAAAAAGATGACACTCCAGATTGGAACGTTGTTTCAATACCAACTGGGTCCTATCAAATTGAGCAAATTAATAATGAATTACAACGTAGAATAAAATCCATTACTAAAAAAGAATCAAAAATTGCGATAACAGTTCATGAACCAACACTATCATCTACAATTGAAATAGGCTCTCCTGGGTATGTTGTAGATATTTATAACAGTTCAATAAGAACAGTATTAGGATGGCCCGAAGATCCACCTAGAAGTGCTGATAATTCCACGCCCGAGCCTGTAAAATCTGATTACGTCACTGATGAAATAGGACCTGAAAATCCATCAAAAGGATATAAAAAATTCGAGGATATAAACTTTACAAAAAGATATCGACGTAAGAATCAATATGGTGAAGATGTGTGGAGAATTCCATTTTTTAATGATTATATCCCACAGGAAGGTGAAATTCTGGAAATACATGAAACAAGTCCAACATTTGTAGATATTAAAGATCACATCCTTGATAGAATGAATAATGATTTTTTGTCGTTATTACCCTCATTAAGATCTGGCTTTCTTACACAAGCTGAGTTTACTAGTGTAGTCGCCGCGGGTAATAAAATCATCGATGACATGGAAATATTTAATTCGAGGATTACTAATCTCTTCACTGATGAAAATAGCCCGATTTCAAAAACTAGCTCAGCTCAAGATTATAAAAAAAATATAAATGAAAATCCAAATTATAAATTACCAGGATATAATGTTCCCGAGTTAAAGAAAAAACTCAGAACTGCCATCGACGAAGGATTTAATAAAATCTATCAATCATGGAAAGATAGCCAGCCGAAGCCTATTATCCTCACTTATAATAATTCTCCCGACGGCGACGGTAGACATATCGCACCGAACAATGTGAATATTTCATCGGTGATCGCACTTAATTTAACGTGTGATGTAATCGAAGGAAGTTATCAAATTAATATGGAACAATCAAATCAAGCCCGACAGGGTTACATTCTTTATTCATTTGCACCAACAGCACCCCCCGGATTTTTAATTGTTGAGAATCCGACTAATCCAGTCTATATGCAATGTCAAAATGATTCACTAACCAGAATTAATTTTACACTCACCGATCAGTCAAATAATTTAATTGATCTACGTGGTGAAGTATTATCGATTAGTCTGTTTGTGAAAAGCTAACAAATATCGGTTAAATAATTTGTATTAATCAGCAGCAGAGAGGGTGAAATGACAACATATTTGCGACCGTAGATGGCAGCAATTTGAGTGTGGTTATGACAATGTATTTGCGACAAAATCGCTAAGATGGGGTCTTTATTTTTTTTTTGGTTGAAATATGAGATTTCGTAGGAAGGTTCCATTTGGCATTCTGAGGCTTTAATCGATTCTGTCGCAAAAATTTGTAGACGTAGATGGCAGCAATTTGAGTGTGGTTATGACAATGTATTTGCGACAAAATCGCTAAGGCTCCATTTGTAAAATGGGACCTTTAATTTTTTTTTGGTTGAAATATGAGATTTCGTAGGAAGGTTCCATTTGGCATTCTGAGGCTTTAATCGATTTTGTCGCAAATATATTGTTGTAGGATTCACCCTCTCTGCTGCTAAACCAGAACGGAGGCATTGCTCATCCAATGTACTTATGAATGAACAAGGGCGATGTGTCGCTTGATATCTTTATAGCACTATGGGGTGGGGCAGGGTTTATTATTAAAACACACACACACATACATACATACATATACATATATATATATATATATATATATGTATATATATATATATATATATATATATATATATATATATATATATATATATATATATATATATATATATATATATATATATATATATATATATATATATAATCCTATGGAATTGTGATAAGAATTTACCACTAGGTTGAGTTTTGTGGATAGGTGGAGTTTGTTAGCCCTGTTTATCCAAGATTAACACAATATTCACGTAGAACTTCGTAAAGGTATACATTGTTTTGGAAAATAACAATACCCTCGTACTCTTTTAATTTATAATGTATGGAGAAGCTTTCAACTTTGTATTACTGAAGAACGAAATTTGTTGAGTAAATCTCAGGATATAAATGTATACATATTTTCAAGATAATGGTATATGTATAATAAAAATGAAGGATTGCGTTGAATTTTATTAAAGTATAGAAGAGTTACATATCGTTATATAGATGTTGAAACTATTTATTACTTGGGCGCAAACATGGAATTGTTGATAGTTTATATTTGACATTCTTGCGACATGTCATTTGGTAAACAAGCCATTTAACCTTAATCTGTATTTTAGAATGTATTTAATTATTGTTGTCTGATAAATGTATCCGTAGATTTGTTTGGATTCTGAGTGCACGTGTTCAGAAAGAAAGTTTTAAAAATGATGTCCATTTACTGGTCCAAAAGCTAAGTTCCATTTGAGAAATATGGAAAACAATTAACATACATGTTACTGCAGTTTAAAGTCATTCAAAGGAAAAAGATTAACAACTAAATAACTCCTCAGGATCTATTTAGCACTAGTTTCGGCTAAGTACGTCTCATGGGATTTTTCAGAGGATTGCAAGTTCATATGCCTTAATTAACTTATTTTGACAGGATACAAAACATTTAAACGAGTAATAAAAAAATTCGTAACAAATGTAAAATCACAGAGGTGTTTTCTTCCTAGTCGGGCAAATGAACTCTATTAATACCTTATAGAAATGTATGAATCGATTTTCGACAACACTTTTGCTGTTTTTTCTATGAACTATATTTTAGGCCGGTACGCAGCTTCCTAATCCTGGATTTGTTGTAATTGACGATGATGGTAGGGACACACGCACATTCAGACACGATTGCGGCGCAGATACTAGATACTTGACCATGAATACTGAGAACGGAATACTTGCGTTCGCCGTCGATTACGATCGAGAGGTTCCAGGAAAACCGACGAGGATCACATGCGTCGTAACAGCCACTGATAGCGGCGGTCTTACAGCTACAACAACCTTATCAATCACACTGAGTAAGAACTCTCTCTCTCTCTCTCTCTCTCTCTCTCTCTCTCTCTCTCTCTCTCTCTCTCTCTCTCTCTCTCTCTCTCTCATTTAAAATCCAACTTGGTTTGGAAAGGTCTAACTTTTATGCTTAGGTAGTAACAAATTTGACACTGTTTATTAAGTAAAACCATCCGATACGAACTTCTCAAAAGTAAGCTTCACACATAATACAAACAAAAAAATGCTCTAAATAAAAATAAATGACAAAGAGAATGATATGAGATATAAAGTGTCTGTGTGTGAGAGAAAAATATACTTATGTGACTGAAAGACCGTACACAAAATATTTAATATTTGGTCAGTTTTATTTAAGTGAATGATCACGCAGAGAATGTGTATCAAAGATTTTATAACCAGATAGACTCGAACTTAATATTTTTACATATTAAAGAACTGCTATTACTGTTAGACTCGAGTGTACTTTTTCTAAAATTTAACAATGTACTGGTCCACCCATGAAAAACATTACTTATATTATTTTCACCGAAGAAAAGTTACTTAACCAGGGCGATTTTGTTTTTTGTTTTTATAATCATACTGCTTTTCTTGAAACATACTTTTAGTCTGTTATGAGCGCCTGTATATTATTTTCGAATACAGGTTTTGTTTTACTCGACTCAAATAGTTTTGTGTCATCAACACAATGGTCAGTGGAAGAAATTGAATTTCCTATCTTAAGAGGTGCGTCATTGATAAGTAGAATAAATAACAGAGATCCCAGGTCAGAGAATCTTTTTCATTTTTCAATCTAAATTTCACGGTCTACAAAGAGATATAAGAAAACGAACCATAATGGTGCTTACCATTTTTCCTTATCTAATTCTTTCAGCCATTTATCAATCATATATATATATTCTCTGACCTGGGATCTCTGTTATTTATTCTTATATATATATATATATATATATATATATATATATATATATATATATATATATATATATATATATATATATATATATATATATATATATAAAAGTGCAGTTTCACATGCGTCATTCGGTCGAAAGCCAGACTAATTATCATAAATTAGATCATAAGTGTTTATAGTCTCGTCATAAGTACCACTGATTTCTTTTAATATTTATAACATAAGCTGTTTGATTTGCCCATTACGATATTTTCTTCAGATTCTTTCGCATCAGTTTAATATATATATATATATATATATATATATATATATATATATATATATATATATATATATATATATATATATATATATATATATATCTATATATATATCTATATCTATATATATATATCTATATCTATATGTCTATATATATATATATATATATATATATATATATATCTATATATATCTATATCTATATATATATATCTATATCTATATATATATCTATATATATATATATATCTATATATATATATATATATATATATATATATATATATATATATATATATATATATATATATATATAGGAAAACTATTAGTAACTTTTCGCCAATAGAATGTTTCAGACTATGACCAGTGCTCGCTAGGGTCCATTAAAATAGCATATAAAACAACACGAATCCTATCAGAGACGTACTAGTTTACAAGTCTGTCAAATGACTAAGTTCTAGAAAGGATGCAAGGGTAGGTTTTGATAGGAAACTAACAGCATCAGAACCAATAAGCCAATGCGACGAAGAAGTACTATTTCCCCTGGCTAAACGGACAATCGCACAACAGCTGGTTTGGAAATTTCACCGTTTAACTATTTTGATGCAATGCGAGGCTAGGGATAGATGGCATCCACTGTATGATACAGATTATAGACGGGATTCCTCCAACAGCGAGCATGCTAATGACAGTTCATAAACCTATGTCCTCTTTAGTTGGCAATAACAATGGCAATAAATATGCATAACTATTTGTGTCTCAAATTTCCTAAAAGTCTACTTTCTTATTTATTTATGCTAATTACACGGATTCCACAGCGCCATATCGTACTGTTATTTCGACTACATTTTCAACAGAAACCACATTCTCCTTACAGCACTCAAAAACGAAATGAATGATATTCCATAGCAGACAATAATTAATCATGCGGGTTATTTTGTTCAAATAATTTAAAATAATTCGTATTTTTCACAACTTTTAATTCCAAACAATCAATGACAGAAAGGAAAAAAAAAATATTTGCAGCTGTATCAAGGCAATTTTCTCCATCCATATGTGCATCGTAGGAATTGACACGGTTGATAATCCAGTACAGCAGAACTAGAAATGGTGAATTTAGTTGGATTGACAAATAAAAATATTTCCTCCATTGCAGATCAACTGCAAAGGTTTAAGACGCATTTATTCACAATATGACTCTAAATTTCTATTTGAGGTTGAAAGAAAGGAGATTTATTTTATTTTTTAAACGAATGATTGAGCAAGAGATATGTTATCAAACTCAAAAGGAGATTTATTTTATTTTTTTAAACGAATGATTGAGCAAGAGATATGTTATCAAACTCAAAAGGTCGCTAGACGGTGTTATGTGCGCATAAATACCTTTTACTGTTGTTACGTTTAGGCTCGTAGAAAGAAAAGAGTGAAGCCAACAAGCTTTGTAAATTTTAACAGAATAATTTATTTCCCTGGAATGAAAGGTAAAAATGTGAAAAAGGACTTACTGTTTGTGAATATAATCCGAAGGTTAACCCTGTAATCTAAAAGTATAAGTCTTATCATTAAAAATTCTAAATGAATTAAAGTTCGAATCCCGGTGAGGTTCCAAAATGTAAGGCGATGACGTCTTCTGCAATTTGCACTATGTTGATGCGTCAGCAGTTCCTTGTTTAATAATATTCCCGCTTTAGAATTCCAAATAATTCCACAAAATGCCTTTGTAAACGACGCAGTAAAATAATATACCATTTAGCACGTAAGCAATGGAAGAACTTAACTCTACTGGACAAATCTTTTCTATAAGATTTAATAAAAAGGGTTATTTACAAAATAGAGTGATAACGCAAGCAATGTATGACCTTGATTACGACCAATGATTTTCACTTTGTGTTTATCAATCTCTGAACCAAGGTCAGAAGCCAGGTCAGCTAAAAGTAAAATCTAGCAATATACCGCGTGTTTATCAGGTCAAAAAAAGAACTGAAAATAATGTCAAATCCAGTGAATAAAATAAAATCATCATTACTTTAAAATGTCATAAAATAAAATAAAATAGAATTTAAAACTAACACACAAGCAATTAAATTACATATACGTAACACTGTATATTGTTGAACCCACAGTTCCATATTTACTTTGGAATCCACCATAAATTAAATAGCTTTGTTTCTTGCAGTGTGTTGTTTCTATCATTCAGCCTTAGATAAAAAGCTAAATGGGTATATAATAAAAATGTTAATATATTTGTATGGGAAAATATGAACTTGATTTTTCTGAGTAATACTTTACATTTAACGCCATGCAGTATTGTACATAAAAACTAATTCATATTTTCCCTTACAAATAGTTTTGCCAACAATTATTATTTTTGTATGCAAAGAGACTCTCACAAGAAAAAATTCGTGCAAAACCATTGAAAAGCCTGTAAAACCCAGCAAAACACGTTTGTTTTTCTCCAAAAGTCTTCAAGAATGCAAAACGAGGGTTGCATAGCTTGGGAGAGTGAACAGACTTCATGAAGGGAAAAATGGCGAGGTCACCTTGAGTGCTGCTTCACGTTTTGAAAAGAACCGACAGCAATCCTTGGCATAACTGAAAGTGAATGCCACTTCATTTCACGGCATCGAATCCGTCTTTTTCTTATAGAATTACATCTTTTTCTTATAGAAGGAAATGCCCCGCCTAAATTCACCAACTTGCCCTTGACATCAGACCTTTATGTACCAGAAAACACAGTAATTGGATCGTCTGTTTACAAGGTGAGAGCCACTGATAGTGACAAAGATGCACTGACATACAGTATGATGTCATATCCTGGATCAGGAGGATTCTATTTTAGTATCAATAGCACCAGTAAGTTTTAAACAACTTTGCTGAATTTTAAACGGATGTAAATGAACGATTTTGATATGGAAAATTTAAACCGTGTTGATGAAGATAATAGGGAAAAGTATATGCATCAAATTTGATTGCTTATATCAATTTTGGCCTCTTAATTTCTAAATACTCCTTACATAAAATGAAACATTTGTACAATTTCCAAAACATGGACCTTTTAAGGAAACTTAATTGGTTTTTGGGTCATGTGCACAATGCTTGGTTTAACAGTGAATAAAACACACACGTGTAATAGGTTTACTTCAAATGTAATGAAATTAATGAAGTCATTACTTGTATTGCATAAAA
The DNA here is from genome assembly GCA_016746295.1 of Potamilus streckersoni. Lineage (NCBI taxonomy): Eukaryota > Metazoa > Mollusca > Bivalvia > Unionida > Unionidae > Potamilus > Potamilus streckersoni. Next base: position 2,055,321 of record JAEAOA010002037.1, on the reverse strand, counting down.
TAGATATTTTGGAGATTCATATAGTCAGAAAAAAGGATATAATACCCAATTCAAATAATTGAACTATACAAAATTGAACTATTATTGGTTCATAAAAAAATAATATATTGTTCACAAACGGAGAAAAAATGCATTCCAGATGACATTACCTTCACTAAATCATTTTTGAAAGTAAATATGGCGAAATTGGTACACCTTTTCCATCAATTAAAGAAACCACGCTGTCACAAATAATGGAATTAACTTTTCTATTTCAAAAAGAAAAAAAAAAAACGTTTTCAGAAAAGTATGTTTCTGCCGATATCATTTTGTAACAATTATAGCATAATAAATGCGTCCTATCTACTTATCTCTACGTGCACAGAACATTAAGTACTAATATATAATTATTCATCTATTTATGCATCTACCCATCGATCTGACTTCAAATTGCATGCCTTGCTAGTTTAGCTAGAGAAAGAAGAGTGAGGAGTCAACGCTTTTGAAAGTTTCGTATTTTCCGCATATTGTGATGTTTACTTGTTTGTGTTTGGCAAGAGGTAGATTCTTCATTTTAATGTAAATTAGATGGACATTATATATATATATATATATATATATATATATATATATATATATATATATATATATATATATATATATATATATATATATATATATATATATATATATATATATATGGAATAATAGCCTGTTCTACACATGATTAGGCAAATGCAAATCAGGATTTATGTGGACAGCTGTGCGAATTTTTAAGTGAAGATATTTAAACGTGTATAGTAAACGTATCATTTCAAACGACTCATTGAACGGATCAGGCAGAAATATATGTATATCTTGAATTCAGAGATGACTATATACTAGCAATGAGCGAGGGAAAAATAATGATATGTCTTCAAAGTTAACTAAAGTAGACAAAGCAGATATAATATCATTGTTTATAAGAACCATTTTCCTTTGTTATAATATTGTTGGAGAGTTTCCCTAAAATAATTTGTGCAGACATATATTACTACCATCTTGGAATCATCTAGAATATTTTCAAAAGCGTGGTGCACATTATTATTTGCAAATAATGTGCTGATGTAAAGGTATAAATGATACTCTCTCTCTCTATTTGTCTATGATGTAATTTGTATATTGATACTAAAGTAAATGTGTTTTTGTTTATTTAGGCTTGAATATTAAGGCATTGTTGCCATAGTACCCAGATTATGCGAAGCGATAGAGAATTACATAGGGAAAGGGTTCACAGACCTAGCTCGAGATAGCTTCATTTGGAAATGTGCAAACTAGTAACAAAACTGATTATGTATGATTTACTGGTGTTGAAATTGCTACTATGAGAAGGGCATATTTAAATTATCTAGATTGACTTATAGCATATGTCTGCTAGACGCTTAAGTCTTAGGAGGTTATATATATATATATATATATATATATATATATATATATATATATATATATATATATATATATATATATATATATATATATATATATATATGCATGTTTGTGAACATAAGTAATTCTATACATATACATGTATACTTTTCTTCTAGGTGGCATGATAAGTACATCAGCCGTGAATACAATAAACTACGAGACAATTAGTGACAAAGATTTTGCATTCACGGTGTCGGTAACCGACGGAAAAATCACTGAGGCACAAAATCTTACGATCCGGATTTTCGACGTTAATGAAGGACCATCTTTCGCCCAAAATATATACCGAATAGTTGCTAATGAAGGTTTGGTAAGTCCATCATATAATTTTTTTCTTAATTAGCTTTAGCGCCTTTGAATTAAACGTCGTGACAATGTGACATAATTTTGCAAGTTTCATATTCCTTATGTTTCTACAAAACCCTTACGATTTTATCAGCGCAATTTATTTGTTTTGCACTGGAGTCTTAGAACTAATCCATCTCTGCCATGTAACCGGGGATATATGAACGCGTGCAACGGGAGGTGACCGAAAGATTGATAGAATCGAAAGAATATTAGTCGTTAAATATATGTTGATCTTCAGCCATCTCTCCTTACTAGTGTGCGTTAAATCGATTGAATGTACCATCAAAGCAATGTAAAATCTAAAATGTAGTGAATATTAGAAATAAACAAAACAAACACAAATACGTTATAAACAGTAATGTGTCATTTACGGTAACTGTCAGTGGGTAGCTGTGTATATTATCAAGAGGGTGTGTGATCCATGCAATTTTGTTACACACTCGTTACACACTCGTTATAGAGATGCTGTAAGGTACAGAAGATTACAGGTATTAGGCACAGGCAGATAACATTGATGCATGTAACAGTATATTGGTAATTTACTTCTTTTGCGCTGTATGAGTCAACTGTAAACTATCATATGGGTGAATAAACAATACGATAGGTAAAGGTCCTTCATTATGCGCCTAGCTGACACAAACATTTTCCGTAGGGAATGATTCAGTAGACGCATATTATAAACTTTAGAAAGGAATAAAAACAAACTAAAAAATAAATATAAAACAAAAAATCATAGTCATCAAAAACAATCTAATATGTAAAGATGATATAATCTGGGTAATATTTAAAAAGAGGATGTAGAGGTTCCATAACATTTTTTCAACCATAAAATATGATTTGAAAGAATAATTTATAAGAAATCATTTATAGTCACTGCAGACTAAAATTAGTTCAAAATGAAATTGATGCAAAACTACTATATTTTATTTTTTACTTATATTTGGAAGGAAGTACCAAGTACATTTTTTTATAGTGATTTCATGTTGTAAATTTAGTTATATGCATCAGATTATATTCTTTGCTAAAGTTCCATGTTTAAAATCTAACATTAAGTTGTATGCCACTCAAAGATAAAACACAACAGATGGCTAGAAATATACTTTTGAAAACTCATAATCATTTCTTTGTCTGGAAAATAGATGGAAAATCTCAATCTAGACAGGATGACAAGGATAAAAATGCGTGCTGGTAAAAAGTGTTTTCTTTTAAAAGAAACACAACAGTTAAGACTTATCTTAGCCAGATTGAAAAATAACAAAATTAAATTAAAATACCAATTTAAATTTATGGAAGATTTACAATTTTTTTTGTTTTATCTAAGTGCTTGATTTATGAATGTCTCTATAATAAACCGAAAAAAACATGTTGATAAAATGAGATTAGTAATGACTTATATATTCCAGTTGTGCATAAATGTAGATAAATTTATAGTGACATAAATGATGACATCATTATTAATATGGTTATAACGTAAAGACACAAGTGATTTCAAAAAAGATAAAGATAACGATAAAGAAAATTCCATGCATTTTCAAAGATCAATTATGTAATATGTTTATCAAAAGACTGTTCGTGTTTCAGTCGTCGGCCATAATTCTTTAGAACTGACCAAGAGAAAAACTATTCTTGCAAATGAAATTAAAGTTTAATAAAAGGAATCTATCAAGTGCAGGTATTACCCTTTGAAGCAAAGTCTTAATTAACGAGATATGACCATTAATAATATAATATCGTCATGAGGTAAATAATATTACGGTGAATAAGATTTAAATGACAAAATATATGTAGTTACCATTAACCGATTATTATATGGCTACAATGGAGCTTACAATCAATTTTCTTCAATACGAAGAAAGTCTGTCATTCATACATTTAAGCTCATCTTGCTTTTTATACACGCTGTTTCGTGCTGTTTGTCTTTCAAAAAGGGACGGCCACAGTCGTGTAGTTTCTTTTAAGTGTTTGCTTTTTAAGTATGGTTTTGGACAATTAAACAAAAGGTATTCCTTAAAGTTTAATACTGAGTTCCAGCTTAAATAGATTAGTTGCATCCTTCGTTTCATCCTTAACATTAGCACAATCATCTGTCCGAATAATAATGTTCGTTTCTCGCTGTTATACCACACCAATTAAGGCAGATCTTTTTGCTAAGCGATAGTTATAGATATGCCGAAAGCATACAGGGATAATTGCCTTTCGGAAGAGAAGAACATTTTATGCATTAGTTACCGTATCTGATTTTCACAAAAGTAGCTAATAATTTAAATATATCCCAAGCCAGAGGATTATTCTATGTATTTCATTGACTTTAAAACTTGTTCAATCTCTACTAAACATATTTGTAGTGCATTTTGTTATAATGATATTTAGGCAGTTGAAAATGTAGTCAACGGTATCATCTGCATCTGATACCTTATCTATTTAATTACATCAGTAATATATTTCATTCCATTATCAGGACATGGGTAGGATAATATGCCTTACATATAGTTCTTACATATTTCAGTTTCTTGTGGACTTTTCCAAAATACCTGCATACGAAATCTAAAAATGTAAATCATAATAAATTTATGTTGGTAGAAACACTCTGAAACAATACTGAGTCAAAATTGTTGTTCATGTGAAACAAATGTATGCATATACATTATATTTTATGTTTATCTGCAGCTGGAGAACTTATTTAATTTTTTGCTGATGCTCATTGGGCCCCGTTTAATGCATTTTCGTGTGTTCTTCTCAAATCAAGCCAGATACAATGGTGAATCCATGTAGAGATCACTTTATTTGGTCCTGTGTGATTCTGTTGCTCATGAGAAAAAGTATTGTTACTTCTGTACCTGTAACCTAATTCATGACCTTGAGAGGTAGACATTTTGAGTGAGTCTTCCAAGCTAATCAAATCTTCTAAACAACTGGATTGAATAACAATATGAGAAAAACAACATGAAATTAAAACTAAACTATTATCAATAAAGAGGCTTAGAAATTAATTTCAGTTTTAGTTAGAGATGATAATTATAGTGACCATTATGTTTCCAGAGAATCTCTTTAGTATCACTTTTACCATATAGGATAACCGATTCATTGTGTGCCATTATATCACATATATGCCTCAGAACCTAGGCTGATGTTTGCAATTGTAGCTTAATAATCAGAAAACTGGGATAGCCTTGGTTTAATTAAAGTTGAATATTATTCAGATGATGTCATTAATATGGAACATGTAAGAAAATCTCGTTTTGATGAAATACCCAATTATTCAAATTTTAAACGGTTTAGATTTTTCATAAACGTAATAAAACAAATATATGCACTCAAAGCACACCATTCATGGATATCACTGCATTTGTGATGAGAAGGCTGTTATATCTAGTTAATGTGACATAGAAACTGGACTAATTAAATTATAATATTTATCATATTCAAAAAAGTATCGAGAATGATTAAAAAGTAAACCAAAACAACTATAAACAAACAAAACAAAAATGCTTATTTCTGTTTTGGACTAGGTTTAATGTAGCTTTCTTGCGAACAGAGCAAATATTTTTCCAATATGTATTAAAAACAAATCAAAGGAGAACACGGGGGGGGGGTTAATTCCTATGAACTATCGTATGCTTTCACTGCATCTATTCAGCGGAAATTTTGACTAAAATATTAATCTGTCCAAATCGGATGATTTTTATATACAGGAATTAAAAACGTGGAGCTTTGCTATAGGAACTGATCAGTATGGTTACAATTATACATGCAATAAACCGTTGGTGTGTTATATGCGTGTAGTATTTTATGCAACGTTTAATAATTAAACACATACATACATGCATACATACATACATGCATGCATGCAAGCATGCATACATACATACATACATACATACATACATACATACATACATACATACATACATACATACATACATACATACATACATACATACATACATACATACATACATACATACATACATACATACATACATACATGCATGCATGCATGCATGCATGCATGCATGCATACATACGTAAGGGCTCCCGAGTGGCCTAGTGGTCTAAAGTGCTCTCCGTTAGAGATCACTGCCATCTCACCTTGCGTTGGTTCGAGTCTAATATTCGGCGAATGTGGATACGTGAGAAAGCTTTCCAGTAGCCTCTGGTGGGTCGGTGGTTCTTTCTGCGGATTTCCCGTTTTATTCCTTTACCATTAATACTGGCCGCCATATATAGCCTATCGTGTGCTGAAAAATGGCGTTAAGCCCCACAACAACCAACATACATACATACATACATACATACATACATACATACATACATACATACATACATACATACATACATACATACATACATACATACATACATACATACACACACGCACACACACACACACATATATATATATATATATATATATATATATATATATATATATATATATATATATATATATATATATATATCCGTTATTATGAGTTATTCTTTATTTTTATTATGACAGGCCGGAGCACAACTACCCGATCCAGGATTTATAATAAATGATGTTGATATAGGGGACACGGTCACTTTCTTGTATAATTGTGGACCAAATACCGGATACTTTACCATGAACTCCGTGAATGCACGTCTCACGTTTGCCGTCGAATATGATCTTGATGTTCCAGGCCAACCAACGCTGATCACGTGCACCATTACTGGCATTGATAGTGGTGGATTGACAGCCACAGCAACATTATCATTATCAATGAGTAAGAAATGAACATTTTTGCTCACTCTCACTATCTCACTATTTATCTAACTACCTATGTATGTATGAATGTATGTAAGTACGTACGTACGTACGTACGTACGTACGTACGTACGTACGTATGTATGTATGTATGTATGTATGTATGTATGTATGTATGTATGTATGTATGTATGTATGTATGTATGTATGTATGTATGTATGTATGTATGTATGTATGTATGTATGTATGCATGCATATATGTATGTATGCAATTATGTAAGCACGCACGCACGTACATATGTATGCGTTTATGTTCACACGCAATTAACATACAAATATTCTATAATTTCTAGGAGATGTCAATGATAATACGCCGACATTTCAGCACTACTTGTACACCTTCTACGCAAACAGTGACTCGATTGTTGGTACGGTCCTAGGTAGTATTTCAGCAACCGATGCAGACTCTGGCCAAAACGGACAGGTTGTTTACAGCACTGACCAAACTGGACTAACACAGACGTACTTTGATGTGTCTTCCATTGGTCAAGTTATACTTAAGAGAAACCTGAATGGAATAGGTGTTGGAACCATTTTGCTTTTCACCGCCCATGCAACCGATGTCGGGTCCCCAAGTCGGACAGGTTCTACTTCAGTTAAAATAATTGTGATCGGTTAGAGCCAACGACATCAATATCAACTTGATCTCTCTTCATAAGTATTCTTTTGTTTTAAATAATATACTTTACCGGTGTATGCTATCAAGATGATTTTTTTTTGTTGCATGTGGTTAGTCACACTGATAAATAGCAATTCAATAAAGGTGTCAATCGAAATGAAAGTTTCTAATAAAGAGACCATTCCTACCTGTTTGTAACAGCAAATAATGAACGATATGCATACCTAAAAAGGTAATTCTATTTGCCTATATATTTGCTTCTCTAACTATAAATTGGTCAGTGTTTGTATATGCTTGTATGTCTATGTACATATTCTAAATAGATTGATTTGTCTTGTTCAACGTAATAAGCAGGAAAAAGGTCTGATGGCGTAAATTATGTCGTAAGAAAATTATATAGTGGACAAATTATGTGTCGCCTAAAATTCAGAGAAGCTAACAAACATCATAATGATACATGGGTTCTCTAACCCTATCCTTGCTAGCAAACCAGCACTTGTTAATATATGTTGCTTTGAATATTTTGATTGCTTTTTGCTTCAATTACTTTTGACTTGTATCTTGATGAAATTCTTTGATATTGGTGCTATTATATAAACATTTATTTCATATAATCAGGTA